>CM061044.1:8116709-8249913 GCA_030762985.1 Adelphocoris suturalis
ATTACACACACAGTTGTATTAATGACACATTTTTGCCAACATGAATGGATGAAATTTCGGAAATCCTATTAAGAGAATTGGCACCATCAAAACTTGGGATCACAAGCACCGTACAGCAAAAAATGGTAACCCCATTGTATCGTGTTACCGATACGATAATTTATGAAAATTTGCTCATACGATCATGCTGCATGATTGGAACTTTTTCGGTTTTAAGGCATTTTAGCAGACGATTGATAATATATTATTCAATGCCATGAAATATGGGAAATATCATTTTTTTATTGAAGGAATGATTGCTTGTCGTGTGCTGAAGGACCTAACATGGAGTAGGAGTTATGATAACTCGCGTCCTACCACTTACCGAAATGTCTGTCCACTTACTTCCCAAGTGAGGAGGAAAAGGCATTAATTCCCTCCGGTGCTTCATCATTGTTTTGGTCGTGGCATCACGAACCTCACCCCATTGCCTCCAGCTTTGTTTACAGAGGTCCTCCTGCCTTTAGCAAGGGCACGTCTGGGACAATGGGGGTGCCGGGGCCAAGAAGCGACTCCCAGCCAAAACCTTCTGGATGTTGTGAGAAGTGGAGAAGGATGGGAAGATGGTAAGGAGGGGTCTTGAGGGACTTTGAGGGCCCCTCTTTACCACTACCGCTCTTCCGTGTCGAAGTTTGACCGGTCTAAGACAATGTTTGCCCTGAGCGAGGACAAACAGAGCGGAGGAAGCGACAATCGTTCTTGTGCTGTTGCTACGTCTTGGCCAGACTACTCGACTGCGCCTGATAAGACGTCTAACACATTTTGGCCGTTTCGCCCCTTAACAGAATGTCGGAGGGGACCAGTGAAGATATGCTGAAGATGATTCCCATCATGAGCGCTTAAAGTAAGCCCACTGATTAATCTCAGAAATAGCTCATCTCTCACTAAAATAAAGGTCTCCATGTCTATAGATCCTAGTTTCTCTTTGATCTATGTGTACTACCACTTGTACGCTGATTGTACCACTGTCCGACATTATAAAGATTTAATAATATTTTACATGTGGAATATTTATAAAAGTAAGCTAAGTATAACGAAACGCTACTTAAATCTGGGTGAGGTCCATATTCACAGGTAAAGAAAATAAACACGTGTCCGAGATTAATAGTTTTTTTTTTAAATTTAATCATACAAATGCATTTCATAAATACGGTACAAATTGAACAACTTAAGCTACTCACTTTCGATTTCTTTCCCAACGATAGGCTTGGCCCGTGTTGTTGGGGAAGGTCTTGGTGATTCGCTCATGTCTTACAATCTAATCTAACAGTTACATGATATGCACTTTGAAATGCCCAGTGATTTGATCCAATTTTGGTGTATCACTCAGTACTACGAGTGCTACTAAATCGTAAATTATTGCAGTTATTCAAGAAAAGCTATCTATTGGCAGCTTCATCTCATCATTGATCCATAATACATTCAATTTACATGAGTGCTGAAACAGTCTTCCTAACTGAAATAATAAAAGATACTGCATTAATACATCTAGAATCCCTTAGATGAAGAAGAAATGAGAGATTTCTATTGCATTTTCCAAAATCCAAAGAACATGACACGAGAGAAAAGCGTTTCATTTTGCTCTATACTGAATAGTACCTTATGTGAATTAGGCACATGTAAGTCGTTACCACTACGATTTTACGTGTTTACTCTTGTTGATCTTCCCACCCTTCAACATGAATTTAATCATTATGAGCTGAAGATTGGGTCAAGGAGCTTTGCTTTTGAGTATAGAAACCCAACTGCGAAACTGCGAGTTTCGTATATGGTTTCAGGAAGTGTTGTCATCTATACCTAAAAGCTACACAGATTGACGGATAGGTAATAGTCCAATAAGGGGGTTGCAAAAAGTCTGAAACTGAGTTAGTTATTCCTGAGTTGTTTTTAGAGTTTATCTAAAAAAAGTATATCTATATCAGTGCCTCTCTATTTTAACAGTATGTCTACAGATAATGCAACGATATATGTTTAAATTTTTAGAGTTCGAAAATGAGTAGAACAAATTTTATAGAAAAAAAATCGTGAATTTGTCCGAAATCACCTCTCATGACCGGGGCATCACAACAATAGTGTACTTCAAAAATAAAAAATCACAGCAACTATAATATTCATTTCAAATTAAGGGTACATAGGTATATAAAAAACTACATAGTGTCACGAAGATTTTTTTTTTTTTTTTTTTCCTTTTCTTTTTTTTAAGCCATTGCATGAGCTTAATTTTTCACTAAAATTCGGTAACAGAAGCCAATTGCATAAAAACTACACAATCCTTGGGATTCTTAGAAATGTTAAAAACAAGCTCATAAACGATTTTTTCCAGGCAGAGAATCGTTTTTATGGTCCACGTGTGCAACTGAGAGGTTTTACTGGCAAAGAAATTGTTCCATCATGTTTTCTTCAAGAACGTGAACCTCAATGAACATTGTATGAGTGAGCGGTAGAGCACAACGCCTCATCTTGTAAACCTCATCTTGTATAAATTGATAAGCTTTGATCTCCAGGATTTGTTTCAAAATGTCTCAAAACGGATTTCAATGAAGGCATTTTTCGAAAATGTTGGATTTTACCATTTTGTAGTGGATTATTTGTATATTGGCACTTCAAACAATACCGTCATCTGGGGTGATTTCAGCCAAGACTGGTGGTTTCAGGCAGTAGGTACCTGCACCCTTTATTTTCGCACTGCTACCTAGTAGATAGTCGTAGAAACAAAACTTGCTTTCCGCTTGATCCCTTATTGTATACCTTCTTAATGGTGATGAGATCTTATCCCCTAGAAATAGTTGGTTGGTCACCATTTCGCGTTTGTGAAGAACGCCTTCTCAGAACGCCGATCGGCAGCAGAAAGCACCTCGAATAAATCTGAATTCGACTTTTCATAGAGAAAACAGGTTTGACTGAAATCGCCACACTTCATGAGGTAAATTCAGCCACAATATGAAAATTTTTTGCTGAAAAAATATCTATATCAGTGCCTCTAAATTTTAACAGTATGTCTAAAGAGAATGCAACAATATACGTTCAAATTTTTAGAGCTCGAAAATGATTAGAACAAATTTTATAGAAAAAAAATTGTGAATGTGTCCGAAATCAGCTACCTCTAATGACCGGTGCATCACAACAATAGTGTACTTCAAAAATAGAAAATCACAGTAACTATAATATTCTTTTCAAATTAAAGGTACGTATATAGCATTTGCCGATTTACCAAATGAATCAAACCTTTTGCCAAATGAGTTAAACCTTTTTCCAAAATAATTCACCCTTTTTCCAAAATAATTATACCTTTTCCCAGTTCAATTAAACTTTTTTCCAAAATAACTAAACCTTTTCCCGAAACAATTAAACCTCTTGCCAGAAAGTATGACGTATGTACAGATACGAATTTCGAAAAAGTTTAATCGATTAGGAACTACAGAAAAACTTGAAACGAGGTGTGCAATCTATGGGTCAATGAATAATGCACCAAATTTTTACCCCCCCCCCCCCCCCCCCCCCCACCGACCCTTGAAATGTTAGCCAACAAATTGTGGGGGGGGGGGGGTAAAAATTTGGTGCATTATTCATTGACCCATTGATTGCACACCTCGTTTCAA
The DNA here is from genome assembly GCA_030762985.1 of Adelphocoris suturalis. Lineage (NCBI taxonomy): Eukaryota > Metazoa > Arthropoda > Insecta > Hemiptera > Miridae > Adelphocoris > Adelphocoris suturalis. Next base: position 8,120,348 of record CM061044.1, read on the forward strand.
GTTTTTCTGTAGTTCCTAATCGATTGAACTTTTTCGAAATTCGTATCTGTACATACGTCATACTTTCTCGCAAGAGGTTTAATTGTTTCGAGAAAAGGTTTAATTATTTTGGAAAAAAGTTTGATTGTACTCGGAAAAGGTTTAATTATTTTGGGAAAAAGGGTGAATTATTTTGGAAAAAGGTTTAACTCATTTGGCAAAAGGTTTGATTCATTTGGTAAAAGGTTTAATTAAATCGGCAAATGCTATATAAAAAAGTCCAGTCATGCAGCATGACCCCATGAGCGAATTTTTGAAGAAATCTTCGACATTTCAGTCGCTATTGATCGTGTTGAGAGATTTTAGTTTATGATTTTGATAGACAAACATGGAATCAAATTATTAACACATGCACAGAGTAAACTCATCAGTTGTGATTACATTTTTTTTTTTTTTTTTTAAGTACCTACTACCTACGTTTTAAACAGCATGGTTCTAGGATTGGTTATACAGGGATACTTCCATAAGAGTAGTTCAATCTGAATTTGGACAATGTTTCATGCAAATATTACCGATTTTTACAACTAGCGAACGGCATTATTTCGATTTTTGACTGATTTTTCAACTTTGAAATTTTTGAAAACTTGATACATATTCTTATAGGAAATTTTACGCTGATTCCGAATATACCACATGTTAGTATGCTGAAAAAATTATTTCGCACAACAAATCGCAAAAAACGGGCTATTTTGAAATTTTTGACTACATTTTTGAAAATTTCAACCCGAAGATGTAATCCGATCATGCTGGCCAACGAACTTGAACTTTCGTGTTGTGTCCTTAACATTTTAAAATTTGTTTGAAGTTTCTAGCACAATTCTACGGACAGTTATCGTCTGGAATGACACATACATATATACATACATACATATATACATACATATATACATACATAAAAAAATGCGTTAAACTTCAGAATATGATTCAGAATAGCCTGAAACGGATTTCTGTATAAAATTTTTTCAAAAATTCACATTCTACAAATTTTGAGGCGAGAGCAATAGCTTAATTTTCTTCACAAATTCGCTAAAACTACATGTTGTCACGAAGATTTTTTTCTTTTTTAAGCCATTGCAATAGCTTAATTTTCCACAAAAATTCGCTAACAGAAGCCAATTGCATAAAAACTCCACAATCCTTGAGATTCTTAGAAATGTTAAAAACAAGCTCATAAACGATTTTTTCCAGCATCGTTTTTATGGTCCACGTGTGCATCTGAGAGGTTTTACTGGCAAAGAAACTGTTCCATCATGTTTTCCCCAAGAACGTGAACCTCAATGACGATTGTATGAGTGAGCGGTAGAGCACAACGCCTCATCTTGTAAACCTCATCTTGTATATATTGATAAGCTTTGATCCCCAGGGTTTGTTTCAAAATGTCTCAAAACGGATTTCAATGAAGACATTTTTCGAAAATGTTGGATTTTACCATTTTGTAGTGGATTATTTGTATATTGGCACTTCAAACAATACCGTCATCTGGGGTGGTTTTTCAGAGCTCGAAAATGATTATGGTGGAATCAGTGGGGTGTGTGAGCATCTATTACCGAAATTCCTAAGCAAAAGAATGGTTGATGGATAATTTTATACTCGAAGGACCACTCCCTTTTCAAACGGGAGAAAAGATATATAGATGCTGGTAAAGTAATGAAAACAAATAGATATGTTAACAAATGATGTGCGATATATAATTGTAACAAAAAGACAGGTTTAGGGTTTCTCTAATTACCTAAGTGGCCACTAAAGAGGGAAGGTATATTGCAAATAGTAATAGGTGATACGTTCTACAACTATTAACAGTTCGGATCGCTTTCTATTTAAAAGTTCGTAGGATTTGATGGTAAAATGATGAAATCCGGACAGGAAGGTAGGTATTGATAGGTCGAAGAAGCACGTATTCGCGATGAGTACCAAGGGCAGTGACGTGGCAGGTAAGTATGAACAATATGAATGTTGCAGGTCTGCTGGTGTTACCTCTGACAAGTATCCTTCTTTCGTTCCGCTGTCGTCTGTCCAAGCTCTGAATCGGACTTGTAGTAAATCTTCTACGGTCCGTCGGCAGTAGTTGAGGCAGGTCAGCAATGCAGTTCAGATCCAGGAGAAACGACGTAGAGTATACGAAAATCCCAGGGAAAACGGATGCTCAATACCTAATCGAGATACTGACACCGAATTCCGGTTAACTCGTACGTCAATGAACGAAAGATGGTAAAATAAAGAGAAAAACTGATTGGATTGTTGGCGAAATACGTGATGGAAAGTGATTTAATAAGAAGTTGAAAAAGCAATAGTTGTAGGTAGTAAAATTCGTGTGATAATAATGGCGGAAGATGCGCACAGGCCGTGCGCAGTAGTGTCGCAGAATATTCCAGAACAAATAGATGTCACATCACAATTCACACTTTAATGTCCGTTCGATTAGAAATAGATAAAGTATTATTTTAATATAAATGTTAATAATAATAACAATAAATAATAATGATAATAAATTAGAATATGTGATAACAAAAGAGAGAGAACAAGGGGATCCAATGGGGATCATGGATCATATCCCACCTCGGCGCATGGATCTTATCAACATCTGGACAACAAATCGATCTGTACGGAACCACTACACATTTGAAAACAGTGATAAGAACAACCCAACAAGTGGTAAATAAACTATTTAAACAGGTGATAACAACAAGTGATAACAAAATTGAATAAATTGAGAAACAAGAAGATATTTTGTGGTTTATTTAGTTAAAAGCCGAGAATGAAGACTTCCGGAGGATATTTGATCTATTATTGGTGAGTAACTGTTGCCAAAACATAAAAAGCGGCGTGACCAGATTAGAAAAAAAATCGTGAATTTGTCCGAAATCTCCTCTAATGAACGGTGCATCACAACAATAGTGTACTTCAAAAATAGAAAATCACAGCAACTATAGTATTCTTTTCAAATTAAGGGTACGTATATAAAAAACTACATAGTGTCACGAAGATTTTTTTCTTTCTTTTTTTAAAGCCATTGCAATAGCTTAATTTTCCACAAAAATTCGCTAACAGAAGCCAACTGCATTAAAAACTCCACAATCCTTGGAATTCTTGGAAATGTTAAAAACAAGCTCATAAACGATTTTTTCCAGCATCGTTTTTATGGTCCACGTGTGCATCTGAGAGGTTTTACTGGCAAAGAAACTGTTCCATCATGTTTTCCCCAAGAACGTGAACCTCAATGACGATTGTATGAGTGAGCGGTAGAGCACAACGCCTCATCTTGTAAACCTCAGTGCGTCCCTGTAAAGGAAACGGATTAAAAAATTCCGCCTCGTACCCACAAAAAAAGTGAAGGCGCTAACCCGAAGACCGGCACCCCCAAAGGCATTCCCAACTTATCTTTTTGTCATCGTGTCTCTCAGTCCCTTCCCCCCAAGCGTTGCGCGAGTACCCGCTGACAGATTTATTCCCGCCATGCCCCGACTGACGGCTATACGGCGTAATAAAGAGGGAGGTAATGCATCCAGGAGCAAGCCTTATTTATAGTCCATCGGTACAGGGGGAAAGAGATGAGCTGAGAGTTATCAACCCGCTTGTATATCACTGGACTTCTACCTCCGACATTCCTGCTCTTCATCCTGGGGTCCTGCACCGCTAAGGATACACATAATCTACTAATATGTAACCATATTCATCTTCGGGAATTCGAGATAACCTTTACAACACAAAAAAATCGAGGTGTCTTGAGAAGGTTATAAAGTACTCACTATAAATGGTTACATTTCTGCTTGTTGTATGGTACATTTCTTTCATGATCACTCAGCTTATGGTGAAGTTGATGAACCCAGCAGTACTATACATTGAATTGCAGTCCAGTAGCTGAAAACAACCCATTTACTAGTTCATTTATTTTTTTCCAATATTCAATATTATTTGTTACATTAGTCTACACTCGGGTAAGAACTCAATTTCGTTTTATGGGCCTATAAGGTAAACTTGGAAAAGAGGAAATTCTTATCATGTCAGTTATCATCAGTTATCATTCTAACATTAAAAAACGCTGCAAATTATTTTACAAAGGTTTATTATTTTTTCAATTGAGTATGATCGTAGTTTTAGTTGGCTAGCGTATGTCATAAGGCCACATACGTACATCATACTTCGAGTTGCCACACTTCTATAATTATAAACGCATGTTTATATTTCTCGATTTGAGCTCCTATCTATTCAAATAGTTATTGCCTTAATAATATCATTATCTAAGTACGTACGAAAAGTCGAGAGGATATGTTATTAAATATGCGTAGGAAAAGCTTTGGTATTAACACACAAATATGACCTTGAAAAAACATATTCATGCCTCCAACGAACGCCGGCGCCGTACCCACCACAAGCCGCGGCGCCGGCGCCTCCTCTCACCTCCCCCCCCCCCCCCCCCCCCCCCCCCCCTCTCCACCCACCGTGACCCCCTGCCAAGCGTGCCAGGCGCGTCGAAAAAGACACTTTTTTGCCCGTTTTTGGCCCATAGCATCTATGCGAGTAAAGCGATCGGGATGGTTAAACGTTAGGACCAACTAGACCCCAAATGGAGTCTATGTGCGAAAGAACGGGTTTTTTAACACTTGAAGATTAAAAAAAAAAATCATAGAAATCGGTGCACGATTCGAGGATTTATGACGTCGGGAAAATAACGTTGACTCCTTATGGGAGCAGAAAACATGGCCGACACCACAGCCTGCTCTTAAGTCAATTCTTAGGCCTTTTATGGCCCGGACGGCGAACGGCGGACGGCGGACGGCGAACGGCGGACGGACATTTCAAATTTGGATTCTACGCACCTTGAAACGTAAAGTGACAAAGTTTGAGGGGGGGTTATAAAACTTTTTTGCTATACGATCACATAGGCTTATTATTGGAAATAATAAACCAAAATGAAGAAAAAACTAAAAAATTTAAGACAAAAATGTATGAAATAATACATGAGAAGAAATACAAGGTATGTGAAAACATCCACGATTTCTACTTGATATAGTAAATCCATAGATTTATAATCTACTAGCTGTACATAGTATGGGCATAGGATATGCTATACTTTTAAGCTGTAATAGGATGACAAATGCAACCGAAGGATCTCATTTTAAACTAGATTCCAAAAGTTGATTTGGAGAATATACATAAAATATGGTGCTGTACTACTATTAAGGTGCAATCCTGAGATTTTCAGCACTGGTTTTTCTGAGTTTTCAGCACGTACCTTTTGAGGATGTAAAAACCGCCAACTGCTTTTGCCAGAAAGTTTGAATGGACAGCGCGAAACTGTATTGTCAATATAATAGTAAGTTGTTAGGAGAATTTTATTATGTAAGTATTGTGACTAACTCATGATCTACCTATGAACCTACTGCATACCTTCACTATTTGTTTGTTTGTCTATCTGTCCAAAATCAGTTATGGCCAAGAGGGTGAATCACTATCAATAAATCTATTAAGTTCATCCGAGTTGCCATCGGGATATTTTATACTTTATCACAGAACATAGCGAAAATCGCAACCTCATAATGTTTCCCTCATAGAATTTTTGTTGAAACGGACAAATGGCCGAGTGTTTCTAGAGGACCCAGATATGGAAGGTTTATAGGGCCGAAAATGGGCAGTAATTTCAAGAGAGACTTTGAAATTAGATTTAGAAAATTTAGTTCGTACTGTGTGAGAAAATCGTTTTCTGCCTCCTCAAAAGTGGTGAAATACAAAATGGCGGCCTCATAGAGTTGGCTTAATTTGCCCATGTTGAAATTTTTCTCTAATAATTACTAAATCATTCATCCTACAGAAATTTTTATAGGTAACAAAGTTGTAGAGCATAAAAATACAAAGCGATTGAATAAAAAAACTATGAGTTATCTCACAAAATAAATGAATTACAAACAATTGAAAATAGGGCTAATTTTGGGTTAGTCCTTGCCTCCCCCGATCAAGACTTTTGCCCTTCAAAATCACCTAGCGGCCTTAATTTTGATCTGATTCAGGTTTGCCAAACTTCATTCGATCCAGGGGTTAAATACTTTCCGAATTTCATTTCGAGCAAGTTTTAGCTGAGATCCTTTCCTATTAAGGAACTAAGTAAAACGCCGTTCCTGCTAACTTTATGTGTAAAATGACATACAATTCATGAGTTATGCTGTAAGTCCGAGGGGAAAGGTCTCAGCTACAACTTGATCGATATCAACTTTGGGAAGTATTGGCAGACCTAAATCAGATCAATCTGAAGGCCGCTAGGTGATTCTCAAGGGCAAAATCTAGAAGTGGGGGAAGGGACCCTATATTAGCCCGATTTTCAATTGTTTTTAATTTGCTTATTTTGGGAGATATTTCCAAGATTTTGAGTCGTGATCGCGGAATGAATGGGTTAGGAATAGAGATGAGTCGATACCAAAATTTATCGATTCTCGATACCTAAAAAATCGATTCCCGATTCTCGATACCGATACCATCGGCGCACAATACCTAACTTACCTGTTGGTGAAAAACAAAAATTCCTCTTGAACTAGTAATATATTCAAATTTTTTTGTACAACATATAACTTACAAAAAATTGATCCCAATATACGTTTTAGCAAATGAGGTAATTTTTAAATAAAAACAAAACATGGATAATAAAACCTTTATTCTCCATCTGTTCTACTTAAGGTTTTTGTTTAAAAAGATATTTTCATTCAAGGCTTTAGTTAATTTGATTTGTGCAAATACAAAATTTGATATTTTTTGTTATCTATCAAGTATCAATTAATAGGCAACTTTTATTGCCTAGGATTGATTTCTTTCTGAATAAAACAAGTTAAGCAGACTGACTTGGTTTTTTAGTTTTTCGTCGGTAACTGTAAGGTATTTCCAAATAAGACTGGCTCTAGGCTTTTATACTTGGAAAACATAGCTTTGTCTAATGCTTCTGTTGTCATAAACAAAATAACACAAGCCTACTTGTAAACAAAGTTATAATTGTAAGTTGTGTTTTGGACAATTCATGTTTCGCAACTGCTAACTTCACACAACGGTTGCACGGTACAACCATCTTCGTTGTTAGATGGTTGCAATAGTACCGCAGTGTAATAAAACGCCCATCACCGGGCGGTATCGGTATTGGCTTTAGGCGATCGATTCTCGATACCGATACCAATGCCTAAGAATCGATGGTATCGAGAATCGGTATCGGGAATCGACTCATCCCTAGTTAGGAATAAAGATGGGTAAATTAAGCCATCTCTATGAGGCGGCCATTTGGTATTCTACCACTTTCCAGGTGGCAGACAACAATTTTTTTACTTGGAATGGACTAAATTTTCAAAATCCAATCTCAAACCTTCTCCTTAAATTACTACCTATTTTCGGCCTTGGCTCCTGATCTACTAGGGCGTGTTATACCATGAGGGGTTAATCCCGACTCGAGATTTGGGAGGAGATTGTGGAAATGTGAAATGGACGCAGATCTTCGAGGTGGTGAGGGAGCGGTTGAGGGCTGATTGGTGGATGGACGTGTGATGGGCGTTCAGAGCTCCGCAGCATCATGGGTTATACTCGCAATTGGACAGGTCAGTGGAGGGAGGAAGGAAATACTTGTCTAGTGTGGATTTGTCGGTCACTCGTTTGATTTTCAGAGCCAGAGCTGAGATGCTCAATGTTAACTACAGATGGTGGAGAGAGGGCATGACAAATAAATGCTCACTTTGCAACTTGGGTGAATTGGAGACCACCTTTCACTTTCTAGCAGTCTGCCCAGTGTTGTGTGAGTTTCGGGTTGCTTGTCTGAGTGAACCTAGACTGACAATGGAACAATTAGTACCCATACTGAATGGGAATAAGGGTTTATTCGGATTGGTTAAATATCTGCGACGTGCTGGAAGTTACCGTCAGTTCCTGATAGAGCAATTTAATTTTGCAGACAATTAGTAGGAGTTCTTTGTGGCAGTGGAGTCTTTTATTCTTTGTAGTTTTTAAGGAGTCTAATTTACTTACTCGTTCGAAGTAATGATTTTTTAAGTTACCAATTCCCTGTGTCGATCCTATAGGATCAACAGTATAAGCGTTGACAAGCTATTATAATATCTAATACATGTACATACATGTATATACTTGAAGATGATAATTATATTCACCTCAAGAGAGAAAAACCATTTTGTTTTACTTGAAACAATGTTCAGTGTATCTAATTGCATTAATAGTTATTTGTGTAGGTACTTGTATATATTAATAAACGCTTTCTCTCTCTCTCTCTCTCTCTCTCTCTCTCTCTCTCTCTCTCTCTCTCTCTCTCTCTCTCTCTCTCTCTCTCTCTCTCTCTCTCTCTCTCTCTCTCTCTCTCTCTCTCTCTCTCTCTCTCTCTCTCTCTCTCTCTCTCTCTCTCTCTCTCTCTCTCTCTCTCTCTCTCTCTCTCTCTCTCTCTCTCTCTCTCTCTCTCTCTCTCTCTCTCTCTCTCTATCTATCTCTCTCTCTATCTCTATCTCTCTCCCGACTCGAGAGTTATACCTCAAAACCGCAGTGACACAAATGGATTAACTCTGGATTAGTTCATGATCCGTCGTAGTGGAACGGGCCCTTAGAAGTCAGGCTTTGTAATTCAGACATGCATTGCTCGGGATTCGTTCTCGGTGCAAGAACATGGAGGAACCGGGCCGATAGCTACCGCGCTCTGGTAGCCTGTAGAAGAGACGCAAGAAGCGGCCGCAGGGATACCGTGACCTGCCGTGGGCGATCATTCTGCCCCCGTACTTGTGAGCGGCGATGATGAGGGTTTACACTGCCGACTCGGTCGAACTAGGTCGCTAACCAGATTAAACCCCTAGACTGAAGCCTTCAAACGGTGTAAATTGACCATTCTACACGCAATCCATCATACTCCTTGGCGCCCAACTAATATCATGTTTCAGTCCACCATTCAAGACTATAATTTAAGATGTAGGATGTAAACCTCTAAGAATAAAAAGATACTAAGGGACATGGATACAGTTAGGGTTTAAAAGTGGTAGGTTGTGAGGGCGAGAATTTGAAATGATTCTCTTTTTGTAGAAGTCCATTCTCTAAGTACTTTCGCCTTCGAGGCCACATCAGAACTTTTGGATCTTAAGTGTATATTAGGGTAGCATTGTTGGTTTTATAGTCAAGGGGGTCCTCCTTCATCATCCTGTACCTAGCATCCAGTTGATTTCGGTTGTCTGCCTATAATCAATTTTAGTTTTAAATTTAGAAAGATGCAAAATGTAGTGGGCGGAGCCCATATTTTCCAGGGAGAATCAAATTCTCTCTCTCACTCAACCTACCTACGTACATAAGGAATATGTCAACCCACCTTACAAATTAGGGTTTGAAACTGAAACATAGCTAATTCTTTGACTTTTGAAGCTTAGTTTCAAATACAGGTCGCGTTTAGCGTGTGTACAAGCCCTTTAACTTTGGTTTAGGAAACTGGAGTTTGAACGTCCAAGAAAGAGAAGTGGAAGGCAAATATGCAGCATACACTCATGGAACTACAAAGATAGTTTAAAGTTCCATGTTACTAACCGTTGTTTTTTGGATACCGTTTGTTTATGACCTTATGATATGAGAAGTGAATGTGATGTGGAAGTGATTTCTGACTTTACAGTCACTGTTATTCTCCCGTTTTCGGGATGTTTCAGCAGATCAGCAATTTTTTGTTCGAATATTTCTTGCATCCGTCATTTTTTCGTTCGACAGAATTATTCATTTATTTTGTGTTATCTCTTTGTCCTGTATTTTATTGAATTGGCAGAAAAAAGAAGAGTTACGAATTTCATCTTATCTGATGAAAGTATTTTATTTTACTTCGTTAAAAATCACTCTGGTGAATAATACGGACGTGTTAACAAGGCAGCAAAGTCAAAGAAATGAAAACTAATAGTTGTGAAATCCGACAGTTCCTCTTCAACCCATCTTGGAATGATTTGGGCCTTCCCAAATGATACATGGATTTCTTGAACACACCTCCATCAATTCCACTGTACATTCATCATCAGAAACAATCTCCTTAGGATTTAGAGTGAAACAAAATTATTTTTTCGCCAAAAAATCAATCATTCCAAAAGAAATTATGATTTCGATGGGCAACACTTTTTCAGAACGTGTGCTGAAAAAAAAAAAAAAAAATTTATTCAATTTATATTTTTCAGCGGAATATGACTCAAACAGCTGCGGATTTGGTAATTTTCATTATTTAAGCAGAAAGAAGGGGCTTTTGTACAGCAGGATGTAACCAAAAACACATTGAACCAAAATCATGGTATTACACAAAAACGCTTGCATACGAGTCTGCAACACATTGGGACATTTCACATCTTTAGTTGCAGACTCGTATGTGTTGCAGACTCGTATGCAAGCTCTAAGAGCCACTCAGCAGATCCGGACCCTGGGCATCGTCAAGTAAATGTCCTAAAGAGGCTACGAAATTACAGCTTCCTAGAGTGTAAAGTATAGAAATTATCTATTTAAATGATTTAATCACCACTTCACAAATCAAACCGTTCTCGCAATATTCGGATCACCTGCTATGAATCAAATCATCGAAACACCAGCTCAATGAAATCATCAGATATTAACAAGCAGTTGCAATCATGTTCACAGTATCAATAAATGAAAATGATCACCTGAGTGTAAACAATTATTTATATAATCATGCTCATAACTCAGCTTGTTGGCCACGCACTTCGCAGTAGTTAATATAGTATGGTTGGATAAATCGAGAGCTTTCGAACGAATGGTCAACGAATTTTGTGGGATGAAAAATGACGAAGTACCATTTCCCTAGCAACGACTCGGTTGTAGGCGGAAATCATCAGAAATCATTGAGTAACGTAACGTAACGTAACATAACGAAAATTTGGTTGTGTGCCATAGCAAAGACATGAAATGTCAAAAATGTCATCAACCAACTGTGAACTAAAGCATTATTAAATGTTTTGCACGAAATACTGCAGGAAAATGAACCTACCTTACTAATTTCAATGATTTCTACTGAAAAATCGATAAACTCTGCGAAAAGAAACTATTAAATCCAAAATCTTCTTTTGAAAAGCAGGTTTATATTGACATGCTTTTTTTTCATAAAATTTGTAGTTAATCATTGTTTTGCCATCAATGTGCTCACCTTTCAGAAAAATTAAACATAAATATAATGGATAATTTAGGAGAAATCTGCTTATATGATCGTGTCGCAGGACTGGTTTTGTTCATTCTTCGTTTTAATAAATACCTAGGTATTTATTATACTTTTTTTAAAATTTATAATAAATATCCAATTACTTTTTATAAATTAATTGGGTATTAAATTATCGATGGCACGAAAAATGCCTACAGCAAAATATGCGTACTTGAGGAAACAGTAGCTATCGACAAGGGTAAGTGGTAAATTTATCCATCTATTCTGAATTTTACTAAGGGATTGACTACTTAATTTGATGTTATATATTTTTGAGATGCGAGCTTGCCAGCATCCAGACCACAACACTATCCGCATCATTCTAACCTATAAGTCCAACTAATCTCACTTTTTACTAAGGAATTGACAACTTGATGTTATGTATTTTTGAGATGCGAGCTTGCCTGTAATTAGACCTCAAAACTATACTCATCATTCATCAATAATTTACAATATAATTTGTTGCTATAAAAAAATAAAAATAAAATAAAATAAGAAAAATACGCATCATTCTGACCTTTAAGTCAAAAAGTGTTTTGATATCATACCTTACTCTCACCATCTGTCAAAACATGTTCCCGTACGCATCTTTCGTGGATTCGAATGGTCGATGTTGCCCATTACGTGCAGGTATATATCACACCCGTCCTTGGAGAGAGAAAAATGAACGGTAGGTAGGTAGGTACCTTCCCTACGTAAAACATGGAATTGAGCGCACCAAGAAAAGAAACGCGAAAGCGCGCCTTCTAAAAAAAACCTCCAAGTCCCCCCTCCAATCGGATTACGTCCCCAGATGCCGTCCTCAGACGAGACCTGTCCATTTCAATCGGACAACAGACACAAGGGTTAGCGATAATGAACCAAATTGCTAGTTATCGGTCGAACAATATAATCTTTGAATGGTTAAGCACAGATGGCCCCAAGGGCCTTGATGTAAGCAAGGCACCTTTCCACAAAAGACAGAGAGAAGATCAAGACAAGTAGCTGCCAGGTGGACCCGTCAATGGAGCCAATAATTTTGAAGCCTGGACCCTTCTCGAACGTAAAGAATTCAACGTCTCCACCTGCGTCACACCTATTCAATCGTTTTACGCATTATATTTTCTTCCCCCTTCTTTCAGTCTTGAAATATACTGACCGATAACTTCTCTCAGATCTTCTATACTTACTTGCCCATTTCAGAGGATTTTATAATAGGTACCTACCTACATTCTTGTTTAGTGGTCTAATATAATAACACACGTTATTACATCCTTTTATGTAAGGTTAAAATAGACGACCCAATGCGGTCTCTGGATCTCACATAAAGAACCATGTTGTTTCCTCCTACAATAAACTTTTCTTTCTTCCCATAGATACCCAACGTAATACGTTTTTACAATATTATTTTTAAATTTCATTTTTTATTTTTGGAAGAAACCAATCTAAAATAGTTGAATAGATGTTTAATTGTATATTTTACTCTATATGCATAATTAAAGGTGAACTTTCTTTCTGAAGCTTTTTGTTTTAATGTTTCAACGTATTTTATTCAATTAGCGGTAATTATAAACTGAAAAATAAAGAAAATCAAACAATTAATAGATTCTTTCTGTAATTAACTTGTCTAACTAAAAATTTCAATATTTGCTTTGGAGAAGCAAATCTCCCAATATTTATGAAATGTAACTTGTCACACTCGGAATTCTTCAATTATTCAATCCTAATGGGCTGGAGTTTCGAGAAAAATTCCCATCAGTGAAGATACTTACTACCAAGATGCGATATGAATGTCATACAAGCTCCTGATGCCTTGACAAATCTGTGGATGGTCAAATAGAAAAGTCCAGAGAAGTTTTTATCGTCGACGTTGAAGGAAGATGGTTCCGACAGAGAAACACCTCAATACAGTGGAAATAGAAAGAACTTGGATGGGAATTCAACAAGAAAGACAATGATTCAGTACATAGTCGACCATACTTATGATTGTTTTGGAATTAGTCGGGATGCGGCCCAAGGAAAATAAATGCAATTATTTCATTTATTGTTTTATTTGATAAAGCTTCGTCCTCTTACTGAGGACATCTTCAGATCTTGGTGAGACCAGGAAAAAATTCATAAACATCCGAATAAAACGGATTTGTCTGATAAAGATATAGGTTCATGTCAATTAAATGTCAAGAAAGCAATAAAAGGATGGATTGTTAGTTATTATGCATGAGAAAAAATGAAAAGAATGGAAAGATAGAAACGAAAAGGAAAAAAAATATATACAAATTGAAAATCATTCACATCCATTAGTCAACAAACTGTAAAGTAACCAAACAAAACAATAAAAACAATAATTTTTTTTTTTTTCCAAAGCGTTTTATTTGTAAATAACAACTAGTTACATGATATAGACATTATTATGTAAGTAACTATCTAGCTATTTAGTTCGCATAATTACACTTTCTTTCACTGTGGTTATAGTCCAGTGACTACTACCACCACACTTGTTCAAGTTCAGCACCAAAGCTGGAGATCAGCATCCAAGATCGAAGGGTTTATTCCTCTTCAAACGCCGGACTTGCTGCGAGTTTTCCAGTAGCTGGAGAGCCTCTGGGTTCGTGTGATTGAGCAGCCTTTGCTCATAGCTCATAGCGTATTTTTTAATGATGTCATTCACGGTCTCCATCTGCAGGTCTCTATGAAGATCGTCATTTCTTACGTACCAAGGAGCATTAACGATCGCCCGTAGTACTTTGTTCTGGAAAGTTTGGATTATTTTGATGTTTGTTTTTGCTGTGCACCCCCATAGTTGGATTCCATAGGTCCAAATGGGCATCAGCACGGTCTTGTACAACAGCACTTTATTATAAATGTTAAGTTGCGAGTATCGGCCCATTAGCCAATACATGTTCCTAAATTTGATTGAGAGTTCTTCCTTTTTCTTCTTCACGTGCTCCTTCCACCTTAGCTTGGCGTCCAGAGTCATCCCTAGGTATTTAGCAGAATTTGCATACGGTACGTTGGTTCCATTTAATGTGAGTGGTGCAGTTGAAGTTCTTTTGTTAGTGAAGTTAACATGAGTGGATTTAGTTTCATTGAGCTTCAGTCGCCAGTTTTTGACCCATTCATTAACTGCAGTTGTTGCTTCCTGTAACTTCTCTGTTGAGTCCTCTACCGAGTCTGCAACAGCTAAGATAGCCGTATCATCTGCAAATGTTGCGATTGTAGTTCCTTCTATGTGAGGTACGTCTTGTGTGAACAAAAAACAATAAATGAGATAATTTCATTTATTTTCCTTGGGCCGCATCCCGACTAATTCCAAAACAATAAGTACTTACGGCTGACCAAACTACCAACATCATACTTATGATTGGGCTTCACGGCCAATGTATAGCATGGCGTTGCACCCTGTAGCTGTTGGCAGACGCGTGTGGTCGACGTCTGAACCACCGAGGGTGATCTTCACATACCAACCACCAACCTGTAATTGATTAATACAGAGAGCCAATTGGTAATATTAATGGCCATTCTCAGTTCGGCGGGAGGAGGTTAGCTGATACTTGATGTAGTTAATCAACCTACTACTTAATTGTAGTTAATAAACCCATTTTAGTCTGTTTATGTCATATGGTCGTCAAAGGAATGGCCTCTTTTGAAAAATAAATTCATTGTGTTGATAAATGTAAACGTTCTTAGTTTTCTTCCTGATAAATTTTATCTATATTCTAATGAAGTATCTTGAATGAGGACGATTTTGATAATTCTAATTAGTTATCTTCATATTTGACTATACACACTTATATTCCAGGTGTGTAAACTTACTATTCCGGCAGAGGGAAGGGACATTTTCTGAGAAACGTAGTGCAAAGAGTACAAGCATATTTCCTGAACTCACCCTGTACAACCTTAGAACTTGTGCAAAAAGAGTAGGTAATCTTAAAGAACGACTAGGATCCGTAATCGGTAGCACCCTCTATGTCATGAGTCACGATTCGGACATCTGTATTAATGTAGAAAACTGCCTAAAGATTGGGTCACTGGACGAGGTGAAGGGGAAATATAGTTGACGAAATAAACGGCCATCAATTGGTACATTGAGCGAGAGGCCGGATTCGCAGGAAATGCGCAATTTAGTGATCGACAGAGGGCAATTGACGGGGAGCAATGTGTCAAAATTGTCCAATGAATTTGACAAGTACGGTTGACAACCTGGTAGGGTCGACGGGCCCGAGGCGTTGTCCAGCTTTACTGTCAGTTTCGAGTCAGTTCGGCGTGATTCAATAATCGCGGGACTCGTTATATTTGCAGTGCAATTATAGCTGTATTTATCGAGAAAAAGACCTACTAAAGTCAAGAGGTCCAAAAAACCATTGCAGTACTTATTCTTTATCCCTAGAAATGAACGGTCTAGATTTACCCCACAACAGCTGTTATTGTAAAAAACTGCACACGCTATCCAAAAAAAGCCGCAAATTATTACACAGCTGTATATTATTTCTGTATTGAATAGCCTTCCCATGCAATACACTTGTCTATAATTGTTAAAATTGTTAAACAAATTCCATTATACATCATCCAAGTATAACTGCATAGGCGATCGTTGTAATTTATAGGGCAATTTTTATCCTAGGCTTTTAAAAATAAATAATTAATGAAATAATGTGAATCACTTACATACGCTTCACTAGTCTATACATCGGTGACGAGAATTTTAACGAAATTGATTCCGTGAAGAAAGAATTCTATAGGAATCACATCTGCTGATACACTCGACGTAGTTTATAAGGCGATTTTAATTATGTACGTCCCACCAGTTATGATGTGCTTCCGTTTCGATATTAAATTTTATTGTAACAAGTTCTAACCTTTAAGGAGAGCGAACGGATCAATGTACAGCAATCCAAATGGTTTCATTTAATTCAGTGAAACGATATTGAGATGGAGATCACATATTGGAAAATTTGAGGAAACTTCAAGTTAGGTTATTTGGTAATTTATTTCAATCACTATTCCATTTTAAATTTGTTTACTTCACACAAAAGGTTCCTCAATAGCAGTGGTAAAAATCACTCTTGTCTTTCAAGAGGTGATTTTCTTGAGAGAAACCCAATTGTTAGATAATAATGATCACTGAATAATATTTATTGATATGCTTTCACACAGCGGCGTAGTTTGAGGGGGGCAGGGTGGGCAGAGCCCCTCCATTGATTATAGAGGATGCAGAATTTTGTTGTATGGGTATAGCCAAATTAATAATTTTACGCTTCCAACTTCAGTACCTAACACCTTCAATTAAAGAATGTAATTAGAAAAACACAACTACTATTATTATTATACGATTCTGGTAGCCAAGTGGTCTTGAGTCGCTCTCAATAAAGACATTTTATTAGGTTCGTTTGTGTAGGGGCAAAATGGCGTGGATATTGTACAGCCCCACGGAGCATTGAAAAATCACCTAGTCAACGAAACGGAAATGTGGATACTACAAACTGAAATGAAATCGTTCCCCACTAACTTTTGGGGCGAGCCCATATGCGATTTTTCCCTAGAAAAATATCCATTGTTCAGTATCCACCAATTCCCCTAGGAACTTCCCCTACTTTTCACTCCCTACTTGATCAAGCTTGGTTGTTCGTTTCAAAACAGTTTCTCGTTGTATTATACCATTAATTTACCCAGTTAAAATGAAGCAAGAATACAATAAATAGAAGCCTGCAGTGGTGATTGAAATAGTTTAATAGAAAAGATTAAAATAATCTAGTGTAGCAGTATTTCTATTCTAACCTAGCATATTGCATGTTTACATTTTTTTTATGTTTCTTGGTCTCGGTTTCATGCCCTGTATTTCATTTCGCGTAGGTAGGTACCTGCTTTTATAATACAATTGTATGATATTGTCCAGAAAAAGTTATTTTCACGCGGAAGTAACAATTGAGGATAGACCTGTAAGACAGCAAGTCCACATAGGTTGAATTTGCATGCAGTAAATCTAGAATAATAGTATAATAAACCTAGTGCTCCTCAATTCATCGGTTGGTACCTATTCGTATTTATTGTAATTTTTCACGTTCTGATTAGTTATTTGGATAATATTTTTTCTAAGTAGTATTATGCTTTAATAATCTATAGGTAGGTTTATGAATATGAAAGCGTCAGTGATTTCAGATCATTACAAAAAGCCATTGAGCACCTACCTACTTATATGTAGGTAAACTTCTATGCAGTTTATTAAGAGTCTTCGTATACATACTCAGCAACAAGCACTAGAAATGAATAACAAAACTATAAAATAAAATGAAATCCTCGACTGTTGCCCCTCCATAAGAAATGGCTTAGCTACGCCACTGCTTTCACGTATTAAATAAGTACTTATAAGACCTGATAGAAGAATCATCAACTCTCTGAGAGTGTTTTTTGACCTAATGTGATAATCCATAATACTATGGGGTTAATAAGTTGATACACTTTTTTACCTTTAAATTATCACAGTGCTTTATTGACACAAAGCTTTTCGAAGTAATTCACTTCATCTTCAGGTACACATCACACACAAAACAAACAGTTTGTCTTGTGTGTGATGTGTACCTGAAGATGAAGTGAATTACTTCGAAAAGCTTTGTGTCAATAAAGCACTGTGATAATTTGAAGGTAGAAAAGTGCATAAACTTATTAACCCCATAGTACTGATAGGAGACGCCGACGGCTAAATATTGATTATGTGGTTTACATGGATGAGGTAAACCACTATCAAAGTTCGATTCAAAGATCGGATGTGCGATTCTTCGATATCGTTAAATTAGCTCATATTGTATCAAACAGCTACAAGAGAACTTGAGAAAGATAATGATAAAGCAATGTGATACGGTGGGGAATAAAATATGTTACAGTTATTATGCGGAAGAAGTTTAGCATATAAATTACAATTTCAGACTCCTACTTATCTCCCTAGCTAAGAACGTGGCCTGAGGCAGATACACATCTGCTTACTCGAAAAAAGCACACCCTTGCTCGCCCTCCCAAGTGAATACCCGTTACGAAATTTTAATTGGCGATTTACATTTTTTCAAGTGCTCTTTAGTTACCTGCTTCGTGCAAGACAACGAAAAATGGTGCGCGGTTATCATACGAGTATGTACGTGCCTCTCCTTATAGAGATGCAACGTGATAAAAAGTTTAGGGGTTCCAAAGCATGGGCAGTTCTCACAGGATTTTTCTAGCGGTGGGGCACTCACCTCTGGTTGTTATGACTTTAGGGAGACGACGACAGTTCAACTTGAGTTTGTTGAATGTGTTTCAGAGTCCACAGATTTACACCTTGTTCTGTATCGTGAAAAACAGTCAATGAAATAACGTGTTTAGGCCAACGTTTCGAGAAATTTATTTCTCATCTTCAGGGAATATGCAACATACAACAAAATGAATATGTCTTACTGACTTCAACGTGTACTGTTTTTTTTTTTTTTTTTTTTTTTTTTTTTTTTTTTTTTTTTTTTTTTTTTTTTTTTTTTTTTTTTTTTTTTTTTTTTAACACAGAATGTGTTTTAGCCATGGACTAACTAGCCGAAAATGGAACGCGGGATGGGAACGAAATGTGTGACGGATGATTTTCACGTACAACCGAGCCGTTGGTAGGGAAATGGAATTTCCGCCATTTTAATCGCACAGAAATCGTTCACCATTCGTTGGAAAGCTCTTGATTTATCACGAATTTATTTCGTATTTTTTTCGTAGTTTCATACTATAACTATATAAATTGATGTTATAAATGAATAGTAAACAATGACACTTGTTTGGTTGTCACTTGGTTGCGCGACAACGCAATTTTCGTAGTTTCATACTATAACTATATAAATTGATGTTATAAATGAATAGTAAACAATGATGCTTGTTTGGTTGTCACTTGGTTGCGCGACAACGCAAACACATTCTGTGTTTCAATAATTTCGTCCGAAGTATGTAAATAGAGGTAACCGAGGGTCCAGGGGGCTTGCCCCCTGGCGAGGCGCGGAGCGCCGAGTTTTTTTTTTTTTTTTTTTCAAAAGTTCTACTTATTTTATTTATAAACATTAATATTATGATCAATAATGTCCAGTGACATTTTCAAGAGCTCAGTTGACATCTTTATATATAATTCCGAACGGTCTTTGAAATTGTGAAGAACTTTGCGGTCTGATCTTAGTGTTACACTGCTCATTCGAATCAGCACGGCCCCAAGTTTGTTGCAAAAGTGTCGCCTATTTCTGAACGAAGAAATTGAAACTGAAGAACTTAGCGGACTTTATATATAATTCGGAATTATATATAAAGATTCCGAATCAGCACGGCCCCAAGTTTGTTGCAAAAGTGTCGGTAAGTAAGAAACGTAGTGATTGGGTCTTTTCTGATCAGCTGAGTGAGCTAAATTCATCCCTGTTCACCTTAGGGAGTTGAAATTTGATAGGGAGACTCTCTGGGACATTAAGGGACAATGGAAATGATGGGTCTTTCCTGATCAGCTGTGTGAGCTAAATTCTTTCCTGTTCACTCTAATAATTTGAAATTTGGCAGGGAGACTCTCTGGGACATTAAGAGATGAGTGAAGTGATGGGGTCTTTTCTGATCAGCTGAGTGAGATAAATCCTTTCCTGTTCACTGTAGGAAGTTGAAATTTGATAGGTAAACTCTCTGACATTAAGAGACGAATGAAGTGATGGGGTCTTTTCTGATCAGCTGAGTGAGCTAAATCCTTTCCTGTTCACTGTAGGAAGTTGAAATTTGATAGGGAGACTCTCTGCGACATCAAGAGACGAGTGAAGTGATGGGGTCTTTTCTGATCAGCTGAGTGAGCTAAATCCTTTCCTGTTCACTGTAGGAAGTTGAAATTTGATAGGTAGACTCTCTGACATTAAGAGACGAATGAAGTGATGGGGTCTTTTCTGATCAGCTGAGTGTGCTAAATCCTTTCCTGTTCAATGTAGGAAGTTGAAATTTGATAGGGAGACTCTCTGCGACATAAAGAGTCGAGTGAAGTGATGGGGTCTTTTCTGATCAGCTGAGTGAGCTAAATCCTATCCTGTTCACTGTAGGAAGTTGAAATTTGACAGGGAGACTCTCTGACATTAAGAGACGAATGAAGTGATGGGGTCTTTTCTGATCAGCTGAGTGAGCTAAATCCTTTCCTGTTCACTGTAGGAAGTTGAAATTTGACAGGGAGACTCTCTGGGACATTAAGAGACGAGTGAGTGAAGTGATGGGGTCTTTTCTGATCAGCTGAGTGAGCTAAATTCTTTCCTGTTCACTGTAGGAAGTTGAAATTTGACAGGGAGACTCTCTGGGACATTAAGAGACGAGTGAAGTGATGGGGTCTTTTCTGATCAGCTGAGTGAGCTAAATCCTTTCCTGTTCACTGTAGGAAGTTGAAATTTGATAGGGAGACTCTCTGGGACATTAAGAGACGAGTGAAGTGATGGGGTCTTTTCTGATCAGCTGAGTGAGCTAAATCCTTTCCTGTTCACTGTAGGAAGTTGAAATTTGATAGGGAGACTCTCTGGGACATTAAGAGACGAGTGAAGTGATGGGGTCTTTTCTGATCAGCTGAGTGAGCTAAATCCTTTCCTGTTCACTGTAGGAAGTTGAAATTTGATAGGGAGACTCTCTGGGACATTAAGAGACGAGTGAAGTGATGGGGTCTTTTCTGATCAGCTGAGTGAGATAAATCCTTTCCTGTTCACTGTAGGAAGTTGAAATTTGATAGGGAGACTCTCTGGGACATTAAGAGACGAGTGAAGTGATGGGGTCTTTTCTGATCAGCTGAGTGAGCTAAATCCTTTCCTGTTCACTGTAGGAAGTTGAAATTTGATAGGGAGACTCTCTGGGACATTAAGAGACGAATGAAGTGATGGGGTCTTTTCTGATCAGCTGAGTGAGCTAAATCCTTTCCTGTTCACTGTAGGAAGTTGAAATTTGATAGGGAGACTCTCTGGGACATTAAGAGACGAGTGAAGTGATGGGGTCTTTTCTGATCAGCTGAGTGAGCTAAATTCTTTCCTGTTCACTGTAGGAAGTTGAAATTTGATAGGGAGACTCTCTGTTTATTAGGATGTGGCAGTAACAACAGTTGCCACGGTAAGTAAGAAACGTAGTGTAGTTACTAACATCTAGGAGAGTTATTTCTGAACGATCTTTGAAATTGTGAAGAACTTCGCGGGCCGATTTCAGTGTTAGGCGGCCCCAAGTGTCTTTGCTTATCTTGATCGTGTTCTAGGCGGTCCGATTTGTTTTTGGCTTGACGCCGAGGAAAGCAACGCGATTCAACTTTTTGTTTAGTGTCATAGTGGCGAGGACCACCTCAACTGTTGATATTTCTTTTATTACATTACTTTCATTTTGATCGGTATTTCCTCTTTTTTTAATCATCTAATAACATCGCCTTACCTTTGCACCAGGTCATATAACGCCGCAAATAGGTAGGATTTATATCGTTACTATAATGTGCGGAGTTCCTGTTAGGTACTACCTACTGTTATACGGACTAGATTAGGGCTTTCCAAGCCCTAACAGGCCTCCAGTAATCCATAATTACCAATAGAATAAAAACAATCGTATGGCGACAAGGTCATGTACCAATTGTGTTGAGGTTACCCGACGACGCCAATTAAATAGCGAGGTGAGCGACAGCTTGTTATCGTTAAGTACAGAACTTGCGCGCGTTGTTAACGATGCGTTGAACGTTAACGATTCGATGAACGTGGAACGTTAGGATGGTGCGTTCAACCGTTCGCCACCTCGCTATTTAATTGGTGTCGTCGGGTAACCTTATTACAATATTGGTACATGACCTTGTCGCCATAAGATTGTTTTTATCCTAATAATACCAACACCTGGCATCCAAATCCAGACTACCATCCACCATGACACAATAATTTGTGATTTAGAGGTCATGTCATACGAGCGCTATTGCCGTCGCGCTGATGCCGTCGCGTTAAAAACGCTCCAACCCGGCAAAGGGGTTCTTATGGAGCATGTCATACGGACGCTAATGCCGTCGGCGAGTCCGCGTTAGTCGGACGCTAAGCGCTGCCAACGGGGACGGTCGCGTTAGCGACGCGGCGCACGTGACGCCGGGACCCTGTCAATGCAAATGCGCCCGGAAGACGCTACGTATGACAGGCACCTGCGTTGGTGGGACGGCATCAACGCGACGCATTTGCCGTCACGTATAACATGTACTTTTTCCGGCGCTATCTCGACGGCATCAGCGCGACGGGAATAGCGCTCGTATGACATGGCCCTTAGGCCGTGTCATACGAGCGCTATTGCCGTCGCGCAGATTCCGTCGAGATAGCGCCGGAAAAAGGTCATGTCATACGTGACGGCAAATGCGTCGCGTTGATGCCGTCCCACCAACGCCAGGTGCCTGTAATACGTAGCGTCTTCCGGGCGCATTTGCCGTTGCGGCAATTATGTTAATGATCACTCCAAAGGTGTTCCAGTTGTTCTGCCAGTGCTCACGCGGCAAATGCGTCCCGCTGGCGCTAGCGCTCCGTATGACAGGGTCCGGCGTCACGTGCGCCACGTCGCTAACGCGACCGTCTGCGTTGGCTGCACTCAGCGTCAGGCTAACGCGGACTCGCCGACGGCATTAGCATCCGTATGACATGCTCCATAAGAATCCCATTGTCGGGTTGGAGCGTTTTTAACGCGACGGCATCAGCGCGACGGCAATAGCGCTCGTATGACATGGCCCTTAGAGGTGACCAGCTACATCTATATTCAACTTCTGCTGATTCATAGTTATAACTAGGTATAGGCAGATATACTATATACATTATAGGCCCCCAGAGGTGTTTCCTCAACAAAGTTTTTCTCTCTTATTGATTAAAGTAGGTACCAAAGCCCTTAGGGCAAATCGAAAAGGATTAATAAATTACTACTTGTACTTTTGCCAAGTTAGGTAGGTACTTTGTTTTCTGTTGTACTTTTAGCTTAAATAATAGGTAGTGTTATAAATATTTGTTACCATTATTATATGTATGTGAAATCCCAGACGATAAATCTCCTTAGGATTGAGAAAAAAATACGTTCTTGCACCAAAAAATCAAGCTTTCTAAACGAAAGGATGAGTTTGTTGGCCAACAATTTTTGAGCACACTAAATTGGTCAAATTCTATAAAATGTAGGTACTAAAAAAAAAATCACAAAGATTGCTAAAAATGGTCAAAGTTCTGTTATTTAGCAGAATTTTAGCCAAAAAAGCTTATCAATAACGAAATTGAACTTTATAAAATGTACACAGAAAATTGAACTAAAATTTCAGTAATTTCTGAAATTTCTTCCTGAATTTCTTTAATTTCAGTAAGTATTCTGCTCAGCAAGCAACCGAGTTCTATTATATTTTCTATTCAATTCCGTTATTTTTCGTACTAAAATGAGTCAAGCTGAAAGCAGTTTCTTTCAGTGCACGAGTGCAATTCAACTTCTACTCTATCTTCAACATCTATCAGCCATAGTGAATGGTACCTCAGCAGTGTCACAACTAAGTTTTCTTCTCTGAGGATCACGGGGGGAAAACAAAAGAAATGCTTCCTCCCTTCTTTATTTCTAGCATTATAACATTCCCGCATAAAGCACTGTTGTCTACTCGTAATTGATTGGAGAGAAAACAAAAATAATAATAATAAAAAAATCGCGCTATACGAAAAGTCGAACAAGATAACAGTTATCACAGGGGGATGCAAGTTAGCCACCAGGCAGGAAATAGGTTAGTTAGAAGATTGCTCGCGAGAGTGCAACGGGGAAGTAGTAATGGATACTATAATATCCATACAAGTTTGTCAACTTCTGAGCTGATCTGTGGAGGAAGAAGCTCAAAATTTGACGTCACCAGTGTGCAGTAGGTAATTCTAGAAACTAAGTAAATATTCGGGATTCCGCCTGAACCATTTCATTTTTCCCATCAGTTATGGACAAAAAAAAAAAGATTGTGGAAAAAAATTTGATAAATTCAGACCCATGGCTCTTTCTCGATGTTTGATGAAGAGTGAGTCTTGCTTTCTAGTTCATTTGATTTTTCCCCTCTCTCTGTACGTCTGACGCCAAAGCAAAAACGCTCTCGTAAAGGATGGTCGAAAAACGAACACCCCCCGAGAAAGATTTTTCATTAGGTGTGTAATCCTTTACGTATGAGGGTTGGAGTATACCGTTGGTTGATGGGTAGCTGTCAGACGCTTATTGCTATCCATCACACGGGTGGTCCCTTCAACCCGGCACATCACTTTTCCTACGTCCCAAATCGCCCAATAAACTTTCCCCCATTGGCAACAACGTTTAAATCATCAGATTCCTCCTTGAGCCCTAACTCACTCAGTAAATGAGTCAAGTAGTAGAGTGGGATAGCAACTAAAAAATGATTTTACGATTCATTGAACTACTTGATGAATATACTGGATCGTCAGTATTTGCTAACATATTTTTGAAGTGAATCATGAAACCAATAAAATAAAATTAGTTTTCGTCAGTAGCTATTAATTAGCTTAAAGATGTTGTTGGGTTGCTGCCATACTTTGAAGTAGGGGGTTGTGGTAGTGAGGTTCAATAACTGGCGGTCCTCAATCAGCTTTTTCCATGTCTTTATTCGTACATAAAGCTTTCGCTCCTTGAGGCCACTTCAGGACTTTCGGGTAGAGGACCCTTGCCTGTATTCATCTTGGGAGAAAAGTTTGTGTGTGAATAGATAAAATAAATCATTTGGCACTATAATAGTGAAAATATTGGGGGTTTATCTAACCCAGGTCTATTAGCCATGGTAAACCATCTATATCGATTTATACTTAAATATTTCAAACATTAAACTATTGCTGCAAATGTACCTACCAAGTCAATGCTCAACAAGGCCATACCATCAAACTTTTTTACCAATCTTCTTTTGGTTGGTCAACTCGTGTTGTATACTAGGAAAGTGCAGGTATATTACTTAATTTAATCAATTTCTCTTCGGTAGGCGAAGCTAAAATTATTTAGACACCTAATAATAAACTTTTTGATATTTTTTTTAAATCAATTTATTTCATACAAAAGTGATGAAGAAAATACAATACGTTTTAGTATAGATATATGAGTTGCAATCACACTTATGATATACGCACATCTTAAACCATAAGTCCTATCGTATTTAGGTTATTGTATTTATAACATTAATAATTACAATAGTGTATACAAAGAACTCAACAGAATGATACATCTTGCCCCCCGTATATTAGTACTTCAGTCAGTTATGATAATGTTTTTACGTTTTAATATAAATAGTTTCTCACAAACATTAAAGAAAAACTTTCCTAAACAAATATAAATAACTGACAAAAGCATTCTGATTTTATTCCCTCATCCACCCAATTTTTGAATGCTTTCCCCACCATTTGCCACTTCTCAAATAAATTCAACAGTCATGGAGCAAAGAAATACCAGGTTTTCAAAAAAGTTCTCTTCTTAGCATAGGATAACTGTCCCTGGACTAAGTTTTTGTATTATTTCAGGACAGCTCTCTCAATAGCCTGTTAACCTGGCTTTCCTCCAATTTCGTTTCCCATTCTCTGTTCTTCTCTTTGGCTTTCAGAACTGTTATTACATATCCCACCACAGTGTCCCAGTTTCCTCTAGACTCAGCCATCTTTCCCATAATCGTTCCGGGGTCCATTTTGCCCATCTCCTCTCTTAACGCACTTCGATGGGAATCGTGGAGACACAAAAAATGTATGGTGTGCGTCATCATCTTCAATATGGCAGAGCACACAGTTGGGCGCACTCGCCTTTCCTATTTTGGACAAACAGGTTCTGAAATAGCCATGTCTAGTAAGGAACTGTGTCAGGTAAAATCCTGTCTCGCCATGTTTTCTTTGAACGCAAGTTTTCACTTCGGGGATTAAGCGTGCTGTCCACCTTCCTGCTCTAGCCTCAGTCCATCGTTGATTCCATTTTTGCATGGTTTCTTCCCTTTCTTCCTGTTTCACTGTTTTTGACGCGTCTTCTTCCTTTCTCAAGTAGATTTTTCGTCTCTCCTTGGCTAGAAGGTCGATGGGTATTACATCGGCGATACCTTGTGCACCAACTCCTCATACCATCCTATATGCACTGCATTTCCATAGGGCTCCCCTTATCTGAAGTACTTCCTACCTCCGCCTACATTTCTGGAGGTTCAACGCTTCCGCCCATCTGCTCCATAAAGCACGATGGCCTCCGCTGACTTCATTAGAAGCCTTCGTTTTGCTGGGCCACACCCCCACACCATAAATCAGCTGGGATTGCACTAATGCGAAATAGACGCCTCGTATTACTGCAGGGTCCGGTATGTTGCGTATTATAGACAGGTTTTCTGCGTAATAGGACCATCCACTGCAGAAATAATTAACATTTGTGTAATGATTTGTAACGTTTTTAACTTCTCAAATTCGATTAATTGACAAACATCATGTTTTCTTCTGGCCGTGGAGTTGTATTCCAGTGTTCATTGAATAATTGATTATTTAAAGTAAGTACTACATGCTTCTTCTAGATTCCCTGTGTTATTATGATTGTGTGACCTTTAAGTGTTCTAGACTGCGAAACTTGGAAATATTTTTATATGCTGAATATGATCTGAATGTTTCTTTATTCTTATACAGTAAATTTTTTCAGTTTTAGTTATTCTGTGAAATTGTTTCTTTTCGAGTTCGAGTTCTATAACTAGAAAGTAGGGATGAATTCATGCTGTAGCGTAACTAACGTTGTCAAAAGGAATTTCATGGGTTGGTGCTTTGAGGACATTGAATTCGGCAAGGCGGTTGAACGGTTGAAGATCATTGTTGTGAGCAGTTATAGTAGTTACATTTCATCTGGGAATCTGTGTATGATTTAAAGCTTAACACTCCGAAGGGGTAAGTCTAGATTTAGTGGGCATAAATGTAAATGCGTCGTAAATCACAAAAGTTTCGTTATAAATTTATAAGTGGATCTAGTTTAAAAGGGGTGGGGAGAGGTCCTGGACGTAAATGTAGTTTTAAATGTAGCCAAAACCATAATTCAACGTTGAACAATGAGAGATGTCAGGATGAAGCGGAGGAAACTAGTTTTTAATTAGAAAGGTGCCAGGAATAGTTGGGCATCAATCATTACGTGAGGTCGGTTGAATGCATGCCTGGTGCCAATAAAGTACCCTAACCTCTTTTGAAGGGTGAGCGCTATAAATCCAGAAAGGGACAATGAGTTTTCGGCTAGAGGGCGAAACTCTGGGCGGGGGGCGAGGAGTGGAAGAAAGGAGAATGAACAATGAAAAGCAAGGTTGCATGAAGAGGTGGTTTTCAAGGAGAGCCATGAATACGTAAGATTTTTTCGGGGGCCCAGGGTAAGTTTTTTTTGGAGGGGTCGATCGTACTGTTGCTACTGGAATATTTTCAGCAATGACGAACTGGACATGATCTGCAGATGCAGTGGTATATAGTTCAGTTGAGCCTGAACAGGGTCTATGGAGTTTTTAATCTTCCAACGTTCTCTTGTGACAGTGATTCACGTTTCCAGCGAATATGGGTGAAAAAGCAGGCTATTGCGATTACTTTGAAATTCATGGAGCAGAATTTCATTGGAAGTCTTCCACAGTTCGTGCGGGGTAGCACCATCTATCGAGATTTCGATCTGCATTCACCAGCTGAATGCTTGATCCGCCACACAACAACATTTATAGACATAAATATGGAACACCACTATGCCTTTTTAAATGAGGGGAACTACCTGCAAATAGACGACTGCAGTGACTATGAATTTTTCGATGAGACTCCGCATTTACGTCCTCGAATTCACAGTTTTTGCTCAACTGTTGTAATACTTTGTGGTACTGGTCGACTGTTTCACCTAAAGCCTGTTTATGTGAATCCAGTTTGTGCCTAGCGAATATCTCGTTTATTGGCTTCACATAAGTAGTTCTTAGGGCGTCTATAACTGTCTTGTAAGTGTCCTTGTCAGCAATCATAAGATACACAGAATGGGATATGTAGTTCGTGAGAAACCGAGCAGCCTCAGTTTACCTGGATCATAGATCTTTTCGAAAGCAGCAAGAAAATTTTCATAGGTTTTGAAACAATGAGTCCATTCATGACTGTTGGCGAATGTGGATCTCTGTCGAATCTCTCATGTCGTAAGAATCTATCTATTATGAGTATTGAATTGTGAATAATAAATTGTAATAAGAACCTCTGTAAATAAGAATTTAGTATTCACAACTAAAGTAATGTTAAATAGAAACAGAACATGTTATCAACATAAGATGAAAAGCAATAGATCATGTGTATCATAATAATTATTAGGAAACTGGATGAATCATCACACACGGAATTTTTCAGACATCCTTCTCCAAATATGAAATCAACTATTACAATACTTAACTAAATGAAATAACACCAATGTAATGTAATATTGCAATAAAATGTTCCTCATTATCAACTATTGCTGCGATCAGTAGTTTCAAGTATGTATAATATTATTCAAGTTCAATAACAGCGTAAAACTGAATAAGTCATAGTAGTGTAATAATTTATTTTGTAATGGTCTCTAATAAACAATATATTTTTAAAAAACAGGAACCAGTGGTACATTCCTGAGGAATCACGAAGTTGAATAATATTCGGTTTAATATAGGAAAAAAGTTTAACCCCCCCCCCCCCTCCACCCTCACCAAAAAAGTTGCTGATAAAAATCATCTAACCACCGTCCGGAGCTTTTATCAGAAATTACAGGACCAATGTTTATAAAACTTGCGTCAAGAATCACATTTGGCGACTAGTTGGTCCTGAATCGACGGTGTTCCTTTCGATCAACCCTAAATGTAAGAATCAAAGGGCTGGAATATTGAAAATATCGACCACTTAAAAATTTTAGAAATGAGTGTAGTGTACTGTATTTTTTGTTTGATGGAGATCATCAATGAATCGAAAGAGCCCACCCGGAAACGCGGTTTATTCATTCGTGTGCTCTCTCTCCGAGACTTGGACATTGACAAGAAAAAATTCCCAATCATACATCATGATCGTGTGAGCGATTTAGTAAGTCGTATTATATTTCTTTACTTTGTTTAGATATTTGAGTAAGTACTTCGAGTGAAAGAAATTGTTCGGTACCAATTTTGTGGCCAAATAAACTGAAATAGGTCTGACAATCTCTGCCGAGTCTACCCATTGGTAGCGGAAGCATTGTTTTCACTTTAGGGGGGGAAAAATTGTTGGTCTCCAAAATCAAAATTTCCACTCGTATTTTACGTATTAGACCGTTCTTAACAACTTTGGTTCCGTGTCTGTGTGTGTGTGTATGAGTGTGTGTGTGTGTGTCTGTCATGTGTCCACAAATCCTTGTAACAAGCTCGTTATCCACAGTTTCCATATAATTTTGATGAAATTTTCAGGGAAGGTGCGAGTTAGGGTGTAAACGGTGCCGTATTAGTGGCATCGTTCCTGACCCAATACTTTATTCTTTGCATGCGAGAATGTAAATTCTACAAAGCATAATTTTCTAACGCACTAGCCGCCCGATCTCGCTCAAATATCGATGATATTACATTAAATTAAAATTAATTTAAATTTTTTTAAATTTTAAATAATTAATCAATTAAAAATTGAACACTAAATAACATTTTCAACAAAACTGTACCTACTCGATGATATAATTAACTTTAATTTATAACTGTAATTTTGGTTTTCTAATTTCTGTATATTTGGAAGAGCGGACCAATGGGTCCGAAAATGTACAGATAAGTAAATAAACAATTCAATCAATCAATCTATTCAATATTTATTTGCTCTGTATTAACCGATACAGTGTCCTAGTTTAGAAAGGCCATAGACTTTGGAGTCCATTGAATAAACAATGACACGCTGGTAACCGCGTGAAGAGAAGTTGCGTCCGAAAGAAAGAAAAAAACTAAGTTTCCCCAACTTATCGAGCGAAAATAGGACAAGCGGGTGGAACGGGATTCAATCTACACTCGGCACAATCTTGTAGATCAGTCTCAATCAGCTTCGGGAGGAACTTTTAAGGGATTCTCTCTCGACAGCGACAGACAAGTAAGGGACAAGTTTGCCCTGGTGGTGGTGGGGGGTACCCATTCGGTGCATTGTCTTATACAGAGTTCTACCCAGTATCAACAACATATTTCCAACTGTTTCGATTGACTGGTTCGAAAGCCTTTAATAAAAGGAACGTACAAAAAAACAGCAGGGAATGAACTTGTGTAAGAAGCGGGAAAACTTGTCGAATGAAAGAGACGATTCGCAAATAAATTCAAGGATCTAAGGAAAGCGCCATCCGGAGGCCTGAGTTTTTTTCCAGCATCCTCGTTTTCATCTTTCGAAGAAGAAGGAAAAATAAAACGCGAAAAGGAAGTTTTGAAAACTGCAAGAAATGTGGCATAACATCGGGATAACTGAGACTTAGCCGACTTTACTTGTAACTCACGACGATGCTCGGGGACCCCCCTCTTTTCTCTGGTAAGGCTCCGAGAGAATAATTTTGTTTTGTGAAGAGGAGCGGAGCAACAATGGGAAACTCAGTATGAGACAATACTCGGGTCGGGGGAAGGCGGGAGGCCTCGTACTTTATTGGTATTGTTTTGGAATTGTTTCCTTTTTGTAGGGAAGCTTTCGTCTCATCTTTCTCAATTTTCCGTCAAAGTCTCCGGGGCGAGGGACCCGTCCCAGACCGAATAGGTCAGCTTCCTTGACAAGAATTGCCGGCAATTAAATTTTACGATGTAGCTCTGGAAGCTCATCTCTCCGTAACGGTAGTCTTTCTTTATTTTTGATTCGCACTCAGTGGGTTGTTTGTACGGCATCTAGAACCCAAATTCTACTTGATGCAATGTAGTTGATTCATGAATTCGTTAAGGACAAATATTAATTAGTTTTGATTTTTTTTTTTTTTTTTTTAAATTCATTTATTGGTTTTATACAAATCGTACATGTACCAGAACTGAAATGGGAATGGTGTGTATATTTTGAAATTTTGTCTGTGTTTGATGTCATCCGTATAGTTTGCTGTGATCGTGTTTTCTTCTGTTATCTGATATGTTATGTTCTGCTTCTGTGCCCATTTCCTGTGCCGTTTTTTCGGTGTGGAGTGGCTTTCCCCTTGTGTTTGGCCGGTCAGGGCCTGAGGGCCCCG
Source organism: Adelphocoris suturalis (assembly GCA_030762985.1). Classification (NCBI taxonomy): domain Eukaryota; kingdom Metazoa; phylum Arthropoda; class Insecta; order Hemiptera; family Miridae; genus Adelphocoris; species Adelphocoris suturalis. The sequence continues at coordinate 8,151,693 of CM061044.1, forward strand.
ACCGGGCCGGACCCACCCACCATGACGGCTCCCGGGGCCACCAGCTAATTTCTGAAAGGCAGCCCTTAACGGATGTTGTGGAGACTCTCCACACATTATGGAGAACTAATCATCAAGGGGGCCCCCCCGGACCGGCCAAAACCGGCCAAAGTCAAGATGTCAAATTTTGAAATTTTACATCTTTACTTTGGAACTTAGAATCGAAAGCTGTTATGGTACATTACCAAAAAGTGTTACTCTTGATTTTCTGATGATTATAGCTTACAACCAAATCGTTGCGACTGAACTGTATCTTAGGCATTTATCACCGTACCAAAATCGTTCGCCAGTCATTGGAAAGCTCTCGATGTATCTAACCGTATTATTTTAACCACTGCGCAGTGCGTAGTCAACAATCTGAGGTATGAACGTGGTTGTCTGAATAATTGTTTGCATACAAGTGAGCTTTCTCAGCTAATTTTGTAAACATGATTGCAACCAATATCAGACTGGGAAGTGAAGACAATGTCTCAATGTCTTGCAGACTTGCATGCAAGATTTTAAATTAGATAATGAATATTAGAAAACGGCGGGGGGGGGGGGACTAAATGTTGAGGTTCTGACACATCTGCAGGAATCCAGTTGGGCTCATTTATGCCCAGGTTTTACAGAACAAGTTGAAGTTCGCATTTCCTCAAGCTTTAGGGCGATGGAATACTTCAGAACATAGTTGTCAGCAAATTTTCGTTAAAAAAAAAAATTATTGCAATGGCTCAAAAAAATTCAAAATCAAAATTTTCGAATTTTTAATATTTTTTTATTGAAATCCATTTTGAGTTTTATTGCATCGCGTGTTCGCCAACGTCCACAGCTGCTCGAAAATGAAAGGATCAATGTCGAAAAAACTCAGTTTCGGATTCGAAGTGGCCGGATCGTAAAATACCTGTCCATTGAGACAAATTCTCACTTTTCGGTAAATCGATATACAAAAACGCTGCAAATTATTACACAATGGTTTTATTATTTCTGTATTAGGTTGCCCTTCTACGCAGAACACGATTTGAGAATTCCAAATCAATTTTAACATAATTTTATCATTAGTAGCTGCTGCGGATGTGCAACTGTGTAATCCTTGTAAAGCTCAATTTCCACAGTTTTCATCCGAATGTTAATGAAATTTTCATGGAATTAGTGGGTTATACTTTGGATGGTCTCCAACCAATTTCATTGTTCTCAAATCATTACTTCATTCTGCGCATGTGCAAGCGTAAATTACGACAAGCATCATTTTTTAGTTTTCTAATAATTTACCGATTCTGACGTTTCACGCTACATCTTAATTTGCAGTTTATCGCTTTGGAATTTTTAAATATTCTTTACATTTATGTTACCTACGGATTCGCGGAGCTATGAGCCACACCCAACTTGACTGACGTTTATTTATTCATCATTATTATTATTATTAATTTATGAATTTATCTTATGATAATGTTAATGAATAATGTTCTTGCAAAACAAATTTTCACTTAGCCTGTAAACAAAGTAAAAATGAACATGTTTCTTCGTGATTTAGGTTTGATTACCAACTTATTTATTTAGGTAATAATCAAAATTACTCAATGCACTGATGGGTGGATTTCAATAAGCTCGTTTACAAAGATAAATATGATTTACCGCTGATTCTCTGTCAGGGAACATTGCATCGCATGAGCACGAAACCGGTGATCTGTCAGACTCGGAAGCGAGTTCCCAATCCCATAAGAACTCCTTTTGCCCATAACTTATAAAACGAAAACTGCCGACCGCGTTTTATCCCTTTTTTTACATCGTTCCCTTTAATGGATTTTGATTCTCGGAGAGTACCGAGCGTGTTGACCCCCACGGATATTATTGTATCCCCTATCGGTTTCCAATGCAAATTTCAAATTGATTAACTGGAACAGCAAACTTTCAATGCCTCCGACTCCCTTGCTCCTGGGCCCTGTCGCCGATAAATTTCGACTTTTATGGCCCTCTGAGCTGGGCGGGAGGGGAGACGGTTCCTCTGAAATGAAGGCATTTGAGGATTAATGATCCCAACTGTAGTCAATCTGTAATAGCTAGTTCGAACCTCCCCCACCCTGGTTTTAACTTTTGGCACATTCGAATGGTACTTCAATAAAAGGCAACTCAAAAAATCTTCTCCTTGTTTAGGACGTACCTCAGAAGCTAGGTCATACAGGCAAGGCTTCTTATTTGAAAGGGACGACCTATTGCAATTGATCCAGGGGGGTGGGGACAACCAAGCATTAGAAAAAAAATAGGTACCCATATACAAATCCGTTTCAGACCATTCTAAGACGGAATCCGTGGGAAAAACCATAGGTGTGTGTGTGTGTGTGGGTGTGTGTGTGTGTGACAAATTTTGTCGACGCTGTCCAGACCAGAATTCTCTACCGATTTTCGAGATTTTTTCTTTGTTCGAACCCAATTTTGGTCTAATTATGCAAAAAAGCTCGGCAATGGTGCACTCCGCGATGGAAGAGTGGGCAAGGAAGGGGTAAAGCCGAAAAAACGTGGTTTTTTTCGACAAATTTTGTCGACGCTGCCCAGGCTACAATTTTCAACCGATTTTCGTGATTTTGTTTGGTTCGATCCCAATTTTAGTTTAGTTGTGTAACAAACCTTGGGGATTCCGGATTTACTGTCGTGATGGGGGGTCCAGGGGATAACTACCGATTCCTTCAGGCGCTGCCCAAGCTACAAATATCAACCGATTTTCGTAATTTTTATTTGGTACCATTGAGAATTCGATTTAGCTTTGGAACGTATGTCAGGAGTTTTAAATGTCATCCTAGGAGGGGGTGAATGGAGGGGGTAATACAAATTAATCGTGGTGTTTTAACAATTCTCGTCCAATTTTCGTAATTCTTTTTTTTTTGTTCAACCATGAATTCGGTCTAGTTTTGGATCGCATATCACGAATTTCAAGTTTTAATGTGAAAGGAGGCGAATCGAGGAGGTATTAGTAATAAATCATGATGTTTCAACTAATATCTTCAGATATTTATGATCCTTTTTTTTTTCTTTTTTTTTGTTAAACTAGGAATTCGGTCAAGTTTTAGAAGGTATATCAAGAGTTTCAAATTTCATTATGGAAGGGTAATGGCGGAGAGGGGGTAATGGTAATAAATCGTGATGTTTAAACTATTCTCGTCAGGTTTCTGTGATCATTCCAGCGAATTTGAGGATGAGTTCGTTCCCCAACACTTTTTGAGCCCTTTAAACTTGTCAAATTTCGAGAAATGTACTTAAAAATCACTAAAAATTGCTGAAAATTGTTACATTTATATTTTTTGGCAGAATATAGCTCAAATAAAGTTTATTAACTATAAAATAGAACATTCAAAAATGTATGTAGAAAGTTATGATGAAAAATTTACTTAAAATTCATTAAAATTTGCTAAAAAAATCGATAAAAACTGCAAAAAACTCAAAATTCAAAACCTCTATTTGAATATATGAAATTATTATTTAGACTACTTTCTTGCCAAAAAATTGATAGTTGATCATTTCCTTGCACTCAAAAAGCTCATATTTCAAAACAATTTAACATTCTTCAATACGATAATTTACGAAAATTCGCTAATACAATCATGCTGCATGACTGGAACATTTTCAGAGTAGATTTTTATATCCAGCTGTAAAGAAAGTTTAATGTACAACCAAATCCCGGAAATCTAGGATAACAATGAGTTTTTGATTAAATAAAAGATGAGTTGTACGAGGTAACAAATCTGTAAAAATGACCGAGTAATTGATAAAATAAATGCTGCTCAATAAATAATAACAATACAGTGGAGAGTAATTTACACTGATTTGAATAGACCAATGAAATATTAACAGGCAGGAGTACTTGATAAAATATATTCCTCTGCTGCATAAGATTAGGCACTACAATACTAGAAATCTTGAGATAAATGGTATAATATACAGCTAAATAAACAAATTTTAAAAGCACATGTAAACTTTGTTCTATTATGCTACTCTTGTTTCGGCAATTAAAAATTCTTCAAACGAGTAAAACGCATTCATTAATAGGAACTTTTTAACTCTAGATCGAAATATTTTGTAATCTAAAGTTTTACTGGACGTTCATGGGTGATTCTCACAGAAAGGGGCAGAAGTGATGTCCGGACCAGTTGCGGCGACCCACTAAGGATTTGGGAGCAGGCGAAGGTCTTAAATTGTAGTATAGGTTTTTATCTAGAACCCTTTTTTCCATTTTTAGGTTATGATTATTCCTTTAAATAAAAAATTAACTAAATATAGTCTAATCGTCATCGACCTGTCCTGTCCCAATGCGACCTTCCCAACTTCAAGCTTTAATTAAAGGTCTTTCCACTTTTGAGTTTGGATTTTATTCAATTTTTCTACATCAGCATGATTTCTGAGATGCATTTCTGATCGATAAAATTAATGTAGAACCGCTAGAAAAGTGTATTTGGATGGAAATATATGTGTCCGGAGCATAGCCGTCATCGACCTGTCCAATACTGTTTTTCGAATTTTCGCGGTCACAAGTGTATTTTAGCGGGTTTTTTTTGCCATCTTTTTTTTTGCGCGCTTCTCAGTTACCAGAAAAACCGCCATTCGTTTCAATTCAGTCAACTCGTGGTCGTCAGCAGGAGCAGACGTGTGCTGGATCGTGGGTTGGTCAAACACAATCGTCAGAAACCTGTCCACTTTTTCTAAGTGAGTACTTGAACTCAATTTTTTCTTATGGTATTTTTATTGTGCACCGAACGGTCTAGTTTCATGTTATATGCCGAATTTGGGAAAAAGCTTGCCACGAGGTGAAACATTTGAGAAAAACTGATGAATCGTCATCGACCTGTCCATCATCAACCTGTCCTCTCCTGAAAATTCGAGGACAGGACGATGACGAAAAGGACAGGACGAAAAAGGCAAATCTATTATGTTTTTTGGATTTTCTAGTATTCCCATATTCTCGCATTTAGTAATTCAATATTCTCGTATTGACCATTCAAAACACATATCTACTTAGCCGAGCGTTGTGAAGGTCTACTTGGACTTGTTCGACAATTTCTGTCATTGTTTGTTGGATTCGCCCTACAGTGGTCACGTTTTTGGGTCTTTTGACTTGAAATGTTGAGGGTTTAACGTTTCTTGGCAGTTAGAGCAAATTTTCCATTGGAGCGTGCCAATAAACGGCCCCAGCTCAAAAATTCTCGTTTGGCTAAAAATCGTTTAAAAAAATTTCCAGTCGTGCAGCATGACCATGTGGTCATGGACTCAACATTCCGCAAAAAGTATGATTTTTTAGGTTTTTAAAAATTTTTTTTATCGGTTTCTGCTATTTTTTTTTAGCACATTTTGTGGAATTTGAGTGCGTTGTTGTGCACGAAAAGTTCTGTTTTTCGAATTCATCCTTTCGTAGATGATTCTTTTACTGATTAATTTTGCTTGACGAAACTCGCGATTTTTTTTCTTCAATTTTTTGTCGGTTTTTGCGATTTTTGGAGCACATTTTTTTAAATTTGAGTGCTTTTTGTGCACCACTCGCGGTTCTTTTTATTTTTCGTTATTTTTGAGTTTTGGTTGTCTTTATAGGCACAGATGGCTCCGAAGAACTAATATTGAACGTGTGATATAAATATATAGTAATGACTAGGGAAGAGCATGACTGAGAATAATTAATAAATCTCATCCTATTCCCTATCAAGTCATGTTAATATTTCAATGAGAATGTATATTTTCAAGTTTCACTGTTAATGGTTTTTTCGTTTGATTGAAATGTTAGATTCTAAGTATTATGTTTATATAATTAACGTTTTCTTTTTTTTAATACATATGAAAACTTTTCAAAATTAGTTAGAATTGGAATTCAGTAATATTCAACCATGATTTTTGGATACTGTAAGTACCACGTTTGAAAATAATTCTCTAGGGAAGGTTTCTTTGAGAAACCACATTGCAGACTGTTTGTTCACCGAAAACTTTGAATTCACATTCAGATTATATTAAAATATGAAGTGTTTTACAAAAACAAGCTTTTTTTTGCAAACCAACGACAAATTGAAGGAAATCCAGGACAGGGCGATGATGCCAGGACAGGGTGGTGATACAAATGGTGAGAATCAACGTGTCGCATCATCGCCCTGTCCTAGTGTCATAGACCTGTCCACCTAAATTTTTAAATATTTATTTTCTGAATTAATAAAAGCGCTACTGCTTGGATTGGCATCGAATTTCGATACATACGATATAGAGAGCATCTGTGATTTTTTTCTGCTCGATTCGAACACTTTTTCTTTTTTCAAAAGTCAAACTCAAAACTGACCTTTTCTGTGAGAATCACGTTCATAAATCATCATGTGTCCTTAGGCATTACTTTTCTGTCAAAAGTTCAAAAATGATGAGGAAAATGAATAAATGGCTTCGAGAAACACAGATGAAAGAAAGGCGTTCTTTGTACGGCGCGCGTGTACCAGACCTTGATATATACTTCAATCTTGTGACTTCCCTGAGAAAAGGGGGGAAAAAGAAGGAACTGGGTTGACTGCCGCTTTTCGAACAAGATCGGTGGAGTAACAGCTGTTCCTCTGGGCTCCTGTCACATGTCGACCCGCTCACGTGAATTAGTTCTTTCCTGTTAAGTTTTCACCTACTTGAGCTTTTCCTTTTCGAAAAGTCCCGGGGAACCATTCTTTACTCAGGCGCCATCCCGAAGCCTTCTTTTCCCTTCCGCGCAGATCCTTATCACTCCATATAATTCACTTTGGTAGACACTAATCATCCGACTAGGTGACAGCCACTCCGTTCCCGCCGTCAAACGGCTATTTTTACGCCTTCATATCCCTGGAAATATGTTTCCGCTCGACCCTTGAAAGGGAGGAAGCACAACTCAGGACTTGTAAAATAGGTAGTGTATTGCTTTATTAATTAAAACATTTTTGGGGGTCCCCTGTTAAATTATTATTCATGAAATGAAAGGGTTGGCTCCCGACTAATCTATGATACCTAACGGAGGATACATGACAGGCTAGAGTTAGATGCAGCTACTAAAAACGTTGCTCAACCGTGCTGTTGTAAGTGGGGCAGTTAAATATGTTTACACATAAACATTTTCACAGGTTACTGTAAACTCATCCCGAGAAAAGAAAGAATTGGTATCGATGAGTGATCACTCAACTGTCATGTTTATAAGGCTGGAGAACTAACGTGTTATTACAAGTTTTTCTTCCGAGTCTACCTGTAGTTAGCGTTACAATTGTTTTTGACATTTTATGTCTTTGCCACGGCACATAAACTAGAAAAACGTCAAGGAAATTGAATGACAAAAATTGCTCACGAAAATATTCTGATGATTTCCGCTTACAACCGAGTCGTTGCTAGGGAAATGGTACTTGGTCGTTTCTCATCTCACAAAATTCGTTGACCATTCGTTCGAAAGCTCTCGATTCATCCAACCATATTATGTTAACTACTGCGAAGTGCGTGGCCAACAAGCTGAGTTATGAGCATGGTTATTTGAATAAATTGTGTACACTCAGGTGATCATTCTCAATAATTGATATTGTGAACATGATTGCAACCGCTTGCTAATTTCTGATGATTTCATTGAGCTGGTGTTTCGATAATTTGATTCGTAGCAGGTGATCCGAATATGGCGAGAGCGGTTTGATTTGTGAAGTGGTGGTTAAATCATTTTAATAGGTAATTTCTATGCTTTACACTCTAGGAAGCTGTAATTTCGTATGTAGCCTCTTTAAAACATTTACTTGACGATGCCCAGGGTCCGGATCAGATGAGTAGCTCTTAAAGCTAATTTCTATGCTTTACACTCTAGGAAGCTGTAATTTTGCATACGAGTCTGCAACACATACGAATCTGCAACACGTACGAGTCTGCAACGCGTACGAGTCTGCAACTAAAGACATAAAATATCCCAATATATTGCAGACTTGTATACAAGCCTTTCGTCTTTACGTTTTCGCTCTTAAATGTACGGAGCTGAAATTAGAACAGATCCTACAAGAGACTAAATTTAATTACAAGGAACCGTATCCTGTGTTCCTCATTTGCTTCTTCAGTTAAGTTTGTATATATATATATATATATATATATATATATATATATATATATATATATATATATATATATATTTTTTTTTTTTTTTTTTTTTTTTTCTCCACAATGTAACGACATTTTTCATAGCCCCCAGCGGTGACATCCATGTCAAAATCTTTTCGTAAGTGGATGGTGCAAACATGTATAGAACGGAATCTAAAAATTACAAGTATGTAATCTTTCATTGTTAGCGTGCGATCCATCCTTGCTTTAATCCAAAAATCAGCTTCAATTCCACTGCTAAAACTCTCCTTCTCGTTGTTCTGAATCCAATTCTTTGACCCAGCATAGCGAATTCCGGTCCATGTAAGATCCAAATCACAATCTGTAGAGCAAGAAAAACGTTTCGTTTTGCCAGTAGATTTTTTCTGAGCATTGACGATTGGTGAAGCTCTGTCAAAGGGCTGCGTCACAATGCAGGGTGAACACACTTAAGTTGTTACCAACTTCAAAATTTGTTTCGTGTTTTGTACTTTATGACATTAAAATGGCAATAAGTCCCCTTATAATCTCAGTAAACTCAAAAATAAGGAGATCGTTGGAAAGAACGTTAAATTTCTTATCTCTCCGATGTCAAACCAAAATTTTTCGAGCAGACTACGAAAGAAAGACGCACAAGTGCAAATTTATGGACATTTTCCAAATTAGAAACGTCGTTTTTCGTTTTTCTGCTCCAAAATCACAAACTTATTTTGAGAGGCACTTCTAAGTACAAACTTTTTGAGAATTTCAGCTTTTCAACGGTACGGTCTACTTTTACTTTGCTTATTAGGGGGGAAAATTATGCTTTAATGTTATATAACTTTTCTTATCTATAAAACTATGCAAATACGAGTTTGAGGCCGTTTTCACCGTATTTTTTTTCAGTGGATCAAATGTTAACTCTAACAAATCATTCCAACCTTGTTATAACCAAGTTTTCCACTTCAACTGACGAGTTTTACCCTTAAAAAACATAAAATTGAGCGTCTAAGATAACTAAAAATATGTGGGTCGAATTTAAAAGTCAATTATGACGGGTTGAAGAGATCTGCAAGTGTTACGATTCGATTCAGCGAGAAAAAATACGTGTTAACCGGCTCCGAACTCGTGTTTTCATTAAGGATAATTTATCATGAAAAAACTCGATTTCGTAGGAAAAAAACAATTTTGTTCCTCATAACGCACAATCCCCCCCCCCCCTCCCCTCCCCAATAAATAGATTAAGAGTAAAATTGACTGTATCGTTGACAAGCTGAGATTATCAGGAGGGTTTTCCTTAGGATTGAATTTCAAAATAAGTATGTAATTTGGTACAGAAAAACTAATGAAAAAAAAAATAAAATTCCGGAAAATTTTCTCAATTTCCACAATGGCCTCCTTTCTTACACATCAAGACTGCTCAAAAAAAGTAAGGTTTCATCACATAAGAGAGATAGGAAATTTAACCTAAATTCCAACGATGTCCTTATTTTTGTTCTAAGGGGATTGTAGCCGTTTTAATGTTACAAGGTACAAAAACGAAAAAGTTCCAGTCATGCAGCACGATGGTATGAGCGAATCTTCCTGAATTAGGTATCTATCGTATTATGATATGTGAAGGTGTATTGAAATTTGAGCGATTTCAGAAGAAAGAAATTGTTAAAAACCAATTCTATGGAGAAAAAAACTCATACTAGGTAAATGAAATTCAGTGATTAAAAAAGATTACTGTGGATTTGTAGGTATTTTTTGCAGTTTTTATAGATTTTTCAGCAAATATTTTGAAATTTAAGTACGTTTTTTTTTAAATTCATTTATTCGTTTTATATAGTTTGTACGTGCACCAGAACTACGATGAAATGGGAATGGTGTATAGGTTATCTTGAAATTTCGACTGCATGGATCGGAAATGTTTTTTTGTCTTGTTGATGGTGCTGTATGTTCTGAAAAATTCCTAATGAGTTGCATAATTTTTCAATTAATTTCTAGTTAATCGTAGATGAGTAATTTTGATTTGACTAAGACTCTGCTAAAAATTATAAATTCAACGGTTTTTGGCCGTTTTTAGCCATTTTTAGTGATTTTGGTTTATTATTTCCAATAATAAGCCTATGTGATCGTGTAGCAAAAAATTTTTATAACCCCCCCTCAAACTTTGTCACTTTACGTTTCAAGGTACGTAGAATCCAAATTTTAAATGTCCGTCCGCCGTTCGCCGTCCGCCGTTCGCCGTTCGCCGTTCGCCGTCCGCCGTCCGGGCCATAAAAGGCCCAAGAATTGACTTAAAAAACCCGTTCTTTCGCACATAGACTCCATTTGGGGTCTAGTTGGTCCTAACGTTTAACCATCCCGATCGCTTTACTCGCATAGATGCTATGGGCCAAAAACGGGCAAAAACGTGCCTTTTTCGACGCGAGCACGCCTGGCACGCTTGGCAGGGGGTCACGGTGGGCGGCGAGGGGGGGGGGGGGGTGAGCGGGGGGGGGGGGGGGGGGGGAGGTGGAGTGAGAGGAGGCGCCGGCGCCGCGGCTTGTGGTGGGTACGGCGCCGGCGTTCGTTCGAGGCATGAGTATGTTTTTTTCAAGGTCATATTTGTGTGTTAATACCAAAGCTTTTCCTACGCATATTTAATAACATATCCTCTCGACTTTTCGTACGTACTTAGATAATGATATTATTAAGGCAATAACTATTTCAATAGATAGGAGCTCAAATCGAGAAATATAAACATGCGTATATAATTATAGAAGTATAGGTTGTGGCAACTCGAAGTAGGACACGCCGAGGAGTCTGGACGGGCCTTATGACGTACGCAAGCCAACTAAAACTACGATCATACTCAATTGAAAAAATAATAAACCTTTGTGAAATAATTTGCAGCGTTTTTTAAAATACATTTTAGAAATCTGACCAGTTTGATGTACTCAAAAACTGTTGGCCAACGTTCTTATCCTTTCGTTTGGGAAGTATTTTGGCTGGATTGATTTTTTGGCGCATGAACGGTATTTTGATCTCAATCCTAACGAGAGTTATCGTCTGGAATGACACATATATACATATGAAAAAGCACGAACTTCAGAAATCGTTTTCAGAATGCCTCAAAACGGATTTCAATGTAGAAATTTTTCAGTAATTTTTATTTTAATATTTCTCCGAGCCATTGCAATATATTTACTTTTCTATGAAAATTCGCTAAAATCATTAAAATTTAATAAAGCAAAAATACGCTAAAAAATAAAATTTCCTGTTGGGACATCAGAATGAACAGAAATGAAATCGAATCTTGAAGTTTATAACACTTCAAGTGTTTTCACTGTATACTTGGGTGGATTCGGTCCAACTGCAAGTAGGAATGAATAACTACATTGAACTGCAATCTTGGTTTTGAGCACCTACACCAAATGCAAAACGGATCGTTGATTAAAGAGGATCGGAAACAACTTTCAGAGAGTCTTCTTGATGCCGCTTGGCCAGAAGGATTATTGCATCGGTTCGACAGAAACGACAAGGTGTCGTTCTTTTACTTTTTCTTTTTTTTAACACCCCCTCCTCCTCCTCACCCCCTAATTGGAAGCTATACAGAAATTTTAATTAATCTAATTGCCAAGAAGGCGGACTTTTCGTAGGAAAGTTACTGCCGCTTGAGTCGGAGAGATGTGGTAGACGAGGCATCTTGTACAATTACAAGCGTTGTAAGGACCCTCTCCCGCCGCGCCAACCCTCAGCATCTCAGCCGCACCGCTCTGTCTTCTTCCCTCCCTGGGGTCTGTAATAGGTTCTTATCTTCCTTCCACAACTTTAACAATCCTTTTTTATTTTTTATTTTCCTTTTTTTTTTAACTCACCTTTCATCCACTATACTTATTAAATAAAACTCTTAAAAACGGTAAAAATTATTTGCAAATAAAGAAAAATGAATAAATGGTCTAAAGCGTATGTGTTCAGATACTTGAGAATTCCTAGTAGATCCGTTATTATATATTTTTCTAATGATGAATGTGTAAGTGGACCGAAACTCTTTGTAATAATCATTGAATTAATACAATACTACTACTACTCCTAGTAGATCCGTCGGTATCGATACGGCGTGCGGTAACGAGAAACATTGCTGCACCTTAAAGTCACGTCAAGTCTTTAACAGATCTAGTTGTAACGCTAACTCCATGGAAGGAGGAAACTATCCTCAGGAGGTTATTTGATTCCATGGAAGGAGGTTATTTTAGGCGATTACGTTTTTTCCAGATTGCGATCCGTTAACATATGAAGGATGCTGGGGAAAAACGACTTCAGTCCACTTTTCCTTAAAAATGAGCTTGTATTGCCATCTAGTAGCACATTGAAAGTACTATAACATACACAAACCAACAAATGGAAATAATGACTTGAGTCCTTGAAAATACACTAAAAAGATTCACCGTACTGGGGAAAAATGACATGAGTCCGAGCGCGCCTTGGGAAAAACGGCTTCAGTCCCGGTTTCAGTGTCCGTCTCGCATAACGACTCCGTGAATCACTGCAACGTGATAACGAATACCATTGCTTCCAATGCTTCATATCAGTAGGTTTACCCACGGTAGGTAGAATAGACGGTAGGGGTCACAAGACGGGAGGCTCCCAGTAGTGACGTCACCTGGCGAGCATCTTCCGCCCGAGCCGCAGCGCTTGACGTAGAATCTCAGTCTTCGAGTATTAACCATTCGACGCCTATTCTCATTACATAGATACGGCTGGAGCTAGTAAGTTGCCAATATCTTTGATAGATTCAGCGTTATAATAGTGATTGATCAGAGTCAGATTGGAAACTAAATTGTTTGCAGGATCAATAAAGTGAACTCAATCATTTTTCACATGAATACTCGTATAATTCTACAACATTGACAGTTTGTAAATAATCATAAAAATTATGGAATAGGTATACAAAGATTATGAAACTGAGTTTAAGACATTTTAAATTATTGAATGCATCTATAATAATCATTAGTTATGTAATAATTTTCATCATTTTCTTCTTGGATTTTCGATCACCACTGCATTTGCGTTTCACAGATTTGCTTTTTTTGTCCTTCATTCGTGCGTTGATCACTTTCATTCGAATAAATGTGCGAGTTCTGACGAAGCAGGTAATGATAAACCTATCGATTTCCGGAAATGTTGCTGCTATCTTTTCTATCAACGTCGAAAAAACATTAGCACTACGATTTATGTAAGTGCCGTGAAATGAAACAAATTCTTTTTCCAATTTCGAAATGATGTCCACACATTTTTTGGTAGGTTGTACCAATGAGCCTCTCGAGATAGCGCAAATCCAATTTTTTTCTCCCAGCGGAACTTGTTTTGTAAGATTTCCATATTCTGCTGCTTTTTTTGGGTACAGTTTTCTGAATCTGTATGCAATATATCCCGCCAGCATTTCCAGTAGCTCTGGTTTTTCATCGACGTCAAGTGATGTATCATCTTTCACACCATCATGTTCTATCTGTTCTATGATTTCGTCAATTGTAACAAAGTCGTCATCTTCAGGCGGATTTTCTCGATCTTCGCTGCTTTCCTCGTCCTTACTGGGAGACTCTTGAAAATTTGTCTGCGATAAGATTTCAGAGCTCAAGTTTTGAACTTCTTTTTCAGGCATCCTGTTTGTGTTGTTGATGAATTGACTAACATGGTGGCTCAGCAAGGATGATTTTACCCTCTGACACACAGCTGTGGGTAATGGGTGATCATAAAATTTACCTAGTCCTCTAATATGTGAAAAATAGCTCTCTAATACGTCTTGATTGCATCTAGCTGTCATGATGTACGAATAGCCTTCTGTTTTCATATCGCTGTATAATCCTTGCAAGCTTTTTATAGACAGCAAAAATCCTTTCTGAAATGGGAGAAGAGGAGCGACTTTTTCGGAGGTGGGATTTTTGGGTTTTTCCCCAATTTTCTTCTTTGATAAATAATTGTTTGAAGACCTGTTGTTGGTGGCCTTTTCATTTTCTGAAGGTAGTGTTGGCTTGTTTTTGATGACTCTCATAGATTTGACCAAGTAGAACAACTTGTCAAGCGCTTCGTTTTGGCGCACTAAGTCATTCCCGTATGCAGATTTCAGACCATTAGTCCCACATAGAGGAATTCGTGAGTTTAAAACGTCAAATCCATTGTTGACTACTTCCACAAAATCCCCTACGTGTTCAAACTCAGGGAAATTGTAACTGATAGCCTTGCCAACAGTGAGTGATAGCAACTGTGCCGCCTTTCGCACGTTTTGCCTTTCTTGACCAGCCACTAAAATATGTGTCATATTCACTTTGTGGGCATATTTCAAATCTCCGCCGTTGCTTTGCTTCTCCACTAACTTGATGAAAGGTTCTTTCGTCACATGTTTCCCATTTTCAAGTAAGTAACCCTCGTCCAGCAAATGATTTCTTAACAGCTTTAGGGCATGGGGTACGTCACAAAAAGCCCAAATTTCTCGTTCTTGATCTTCGGGGTTTGTGATCGAAGGAGACTGCCAGGAAAGGCCTAAGTCGTTGACGAGCTTTTGATTCGAAGGGCCCATATCGCTAACAAAAGCTCTAACTCTAAGCCCGCTTCTCTCAACAATTATAATTGATTCCAGAAGAAGCTCCTTAGTGACGTTGGTGTCGAAATTGAAATATATCGGTTGCATCCATTTCCCAATCATGCTACGAATTACCATAAATTGTACATTTTTATGAGGTCCTCTGATTATTTCCTCCACTGGATCAAAACACAAGCTGCTGCACACCTTCATTTCATCAAAACTGATTACGATGTTTTTTTCAAATTCTGTAAAGAGGTTTGCTTGGGCACGCAAAATACTTATACTCATGTCAATGAAACCTGGAGACACAGTAAACTGACGAAGCTTCCTTTTAATTGTACTGTCACTCGGAAGGGGATATTTCAGCTCTTCTTTTACAAAGTTGAAAGCTTTGAACGATAGCGACCGCAAAGTTATTGCTTTTGCGATATCATCAGAAGACCAACTACGGCACCTACCTCTAGTGAGAAAGTCCTGTTGTTTTAATGAAAATTGGGCCGATAGCGTCTCCATCGAATTTTTGAGTTTTGACAGTTCATCGTTTGCTGCACTCAGTTGTTGCTGTAGGGTCTCGTTTTCCTTTTTTAGCTTCAAGTTTTCACCGATGGTGAATAATAATTCAGCAGGGCGCTCAGTCGTATCATAGTCAACACTGGATTTTTCAATTTCCTCTTGTTTTTCCTGGTCTGATTTTTCTTCAAGGTTTTCACTGATGTTTTCCGAATGTGGATGACAAAGTTCTTTCAATTCTTTACGAAAGTTACGTTTGTCAACGCGTAATTTTCGAGTGGTTGACAAATGTTTTATGACAACTGTGATAGCACTGTTTGGTAAATTTAAATGTGGAACAGCCTCTGGTTTCAGGTACGGTTTCGGTGGTAGCTTCAACAGCTCACTTTTCAAATTCCGAACGTAGTCTGCGCTGTCAAAATGGGCCGAACATACTCGCGAATATTCTATATTGAACGGATCCGCCCGTTTACACGCGTTCACCCACTTCAGTTTCACTTCTCTGTCCTTTGGAAAACGGTGAAACACGAAATCAGATTTTTTACGCGTCTTATTCGTATAATTATTGCAGCCAGCAACGGCACAGCCAACCATTTCAACACATAAAAACTAACAGAAGCGATCAAAAACAAGTGTGCACAACGGGACTCAGGCTTGACTGAAGGGAAAGTGAAGGGCGTTGAGGGTGCTCACCCAATGACGTAACAGGGATGGGTTTTCCCCGAGCTTCTTGCTTGTGACCCCTACCGTCTATTCTACCTACCGTGGGTTTACCTATTAGGTATCTCTATTTCAATCTTGCTTCTAGTGCCGAACTTTTTCTGCGTTTTTTCTTTCTTACTGTGTATTTGCGAAGTTGATCAGTGAACATGGACAGTGACTTATCGGAGTCTAGTGAAGAACAGCCGGGTTCGTCGAGCAGCGATACAAAAAAGAGAAAAAAAAAAACAGGTAGGGTTAGAGATATTATGAAAGTTTTGCGAGCTACGACACATTCCTTGAAAGACCTGAGTCCAAAGACTTCTACCAAAAATTAACCTACATCAACCAACCGGAAGAAAGTGACGATCATTACATGGACGATCCACTAATGGACGGCTGATTCAAGGGAAAAATGGCATGAGTCCTTGATTTTTTGCGCAAAATGTTGAAATTTAGAGTGATTTGTATTGAAAAAGTAATTTCAACCTTACAGTTTGTTAATAAACATGTTTATGATTATAATAATGATTTTTGTGTTTTTTTTTTTTTAAGTACCTGAACCATGTTATGAGTAGGGAAACTTTGAATTTGATTTTTCTCAAAATCACCTAGAGTGGACTGAGGTCGTTATTCCCCTGTGCCCTTCATATCAGTACGGAAGGATGAGTCACCGTAACTCATTGCGTCAGAGTTACGGCGCCGGATTGTTGATACCGCATGACGTATTGTGTTTTACGGATCTACTAGGAACTCTCGAATGAGTTCTAACTCAATCATTTCAACAGTCATTTGTAACAATATTTGTACCCACGTGTTCATTTTATATTTTTAATTATTATTATTTATTTTATTTTATTATTATTATCATTATTTTATTTATTTTTTTATTGTTTTTCATTTTAATTTGTAGTGCACCCAGTAAACTTAACAACAATATTAATTTGAGTTGCCTTTGCGCATTAAGGATCAAATCTCCTACATTCCATCTGGCTCGAGCAATGACACGGCGAGGTCACTGGTCTGCGTGGAATCCTTCAGGACCTTTGCCCGGTAGATCTTTTCGTGACCCACCTTCTAAGGAGGGACCGAATAGTGGTCTAGGTAGTCATTGGCCATACCCGTCTTACTCATAGACACCTGCTAGATCCAGTAGCTTGTGTTGTTGTGTGTGGGATATGTGGGGGTGATTTGTAGATCCGCCACTTTTTGGAGGACTGCCCAGCTCTCACGGAACTTAGAGTCCAGCATGCACACCCTTAGTGGGTGGAGGATAGGTCCGGACAAGACAAGGTCCAGTCCCTGTTGATGTACCTGAAAGCCGCTGACCTTTACAACGAACTGTGATATTCTGATCTGTTATACAGGGTGATTCCCTCGCAGATGCAAAAAAAAATTTGGGTGAAACTTCATCAAAAATGGAGTAAAATGCCGCCAACTGCATATTTTTATCTCAATCCGTTCTCGAGATATGATTTTTTAAAGGTTTTTTCAGGAAAACCGTGTTTTTTTCCTTTTAAAGTCAAATTTCTCCACTTTACTTCATTCAATTTTAACTTTTGACCACATTTTCGGAATTAGCATTACATTTACTATAAGAATAGTGTACTTGGGTTCTTGAAAAGTACCATCCAAAGGCCCTCACATCAGCTCAAACATTGACGATTTTGAAAAAAGAATATTTCTGAAAATCTTTAAAACTTTACTACTCTTCCAAAACGAATTCTGGAAACTGGCAAATCTCATGAAAACTGCTTCATCTAATACTCTTTCCAACGGTATAATCAAGTTTACTTTTATTTTGTTATTTAGTGGAGAAAATGATGTTTGAATGTTAAAAAATGTGGGTTTTTTCAATGAAATCGTTGGTTTTCTCGAAAGATGACCCTCCATGAACCTACGAGTATGGGGTCGGTTTCTACGAGTATGTATTTTTTCACGCTGTATCGATTGGTAACATTTGTAGATCTCTCCAAGTCCGTTATAACCGAGTTTTACACTTAAAATCGCAAATGTTTAGTTTGTTTGTTACGATTAAATGTATGTGCGTTATGTGGTAAAACTAGTTAATTAAAGTGTAAAACTCGATTATAACGTAGTTGAGAGATCTGCAAGAGTTTCCATTCGATCCAGCGAGAAAAAATACATAGAAACCGACCCCATACTCGTTGGTTCATGGAGGGTCATCTTTCGAGAAAACCAACAATTTCATTGAAAAACCCACATTTTTTAACATTAAAACATTATTTTCTCCCCTAAATAACAAAATAAAAGTAAAATTGATAATACCGTTGGAAAGCATATTAGATGAAGCAGTTTTCAGGAGATTTGCCAGTTTCCAGGATTCTTTTTAAAAGAGTAGTAAAGTTTTAAAGATTTTCAGAAATATTATTTTTTCAAAATCGTCAATGTTTGAGCTGATGTGAGGGTCTTCGGATGGTACTTCTTAAGAACCCAAGTACACTATTCTTATAGGAAATTTAATGCTAATACCGAAAATGAGGTTGAAAGTTAAAATTAAATGAGGCAAAGTGGAGAAATCCGAGTTTAATATGAAAAAAAACGGTATTCCGGAAAAAACCTTGAAAAAATCATATCTCGAGTACGGATTGAGATAAAAAGATGCTGTTGGCGGCATTTTACTCCATTTTTGATGTAGTTTCACCCAAATTTTTTTTTTTTTTTTGCATCTGCGAGGGAATCACCCTGTATATTCATCTATTTATATGCATCTAGTGATACCTTTATTTAACTCAGATGTATATCATTTCTCATTATATATTTATCAATAGTATTTATCTATTTTTAAAGATCATCTAGTCGTAGTTTAGTTTTTATTACGGTATTTTTATCCGCTGTAAGGTTACAAAGTGGTCATCGTTGCATCCCTTGAGGCTGAGTGCGGCGATGCCTCGCTTTGCATGATTATTATTTCTCCCTCTCCAATCTGCGTCCGTGATGGCAATCCGTTTAGTGATGGACGGTCATCAGGGCTCCCTTTAGAATCGCGCCTGTTGAAGTGTCCCTTTGACACATTGTTAACCTTTACTTCACTTACTTTTTCAACTTTGATAGTCCCCTCTGTATGTTACAAAACCTGATATCTAGGTATAATGGAGCATCCGATCGATGAAGTAAGTATTTATCGAGTATCTAGAAAACAAATTTTCCATTTTCTGACGCCTAATTTCAAAGATTGTTTAGTGCAAAACTTGATAGTAAAGCCAGAATTGCGATATCTTATTCCGTTCTCGGATTGGATCTAATGAACCAAGAAAAGTGCTATTCATTCTGTTCTGGATCAAGTCTTAGCTTGATATAACTGGTCCTTTATCACTGTTTGGGATTTTAAAAAAAGTGCATACCATCCGTGCTAGGTAATAATCATGAGATAAATAATACTGAATTTTGTCTGATCAATCTGGGGTCTTTGACGTCTACAAGGAAAAGCGATCCCTTAACTCTTCTTCATGGAATCGAGTTTATTGTAACGTTAGAAATGACACAAACTTTTATCCTACCACCCTAGTTTGTACTGACTCAGAGAGTGTCATTAGAGCAGTATCCGGCAACCAGCTTAATAAATTCAATAATCATATTATCGCTGAAATTATTGAAATAATAGGAAGATTGAAGCAGCGGGATATGGTTGTACAGTTTATATGGGTAAAAGCTCACAACGGTTTACTCCATAACGAGAGAGTCGATGAGGCTGCCAAAGCTGCAGCGGCTACAGGGGTGGTGGAGCATTATTTGTTGCCGAAAGAGGACCTTTTCTCCTCGATTAAAAAAGGCTCAATGCATGAATGGCAAAGGAGGTACACACTTGGTGAGAAAGGCCTTTTTTTCAAGGATATTAATCCACGAATTAAATCCTCTCCTTGGTTTTCAAATGTGGAACCGGGAAGCCGGAAATTAATAAGGATAATCAGCAGAATGAGATCAAATCATGCTTTGTGCCCTGCTTATTTGGCCAGAATATCGAACAACAGTGAAAGGATTAATGAGGTTTGTCAGTTTTGTGGAGGGGAAGGTAGTGTGGAGCATATACTTATGGATTGTGACAACTATACAGCTTCGAGGAACATCATGTTTGGACAGCTTTACTCAATTATTGAGGCTCCTTTCAACTATAAATGTATGTTAGAAAAAGATGTGGAAGTATTCAAACTAATTTACCAATTTATAGAAGAAAATCATATTAAAATATAAATGTTTTTAAGTTTACATAAGTTATGGAATTGTGAAAATGCTCAAAGTTTGAATTACTTTATTTTACTGCATTAAATGAATGTGGCTGTAAAAAAAAAAAAAAAAAAAAAAAAAAAAAAAAAAAAAAAAAAAATTGTAACGTTTGTCACCTATTGATGGAATAGTGGGGTGTAGGTAGGTGATTCAATATATCTTATTAATTTTCAGTTAGTGGATGTCTACTAAATGTAGATATTACTTCTGATTCCGATTTTCTATTATTCGTTGAAATCAGCTCTAACTAAATCCAGGAGCACTAGTAAAGTGTAGATGTTAATATTAATTATTTTCATCTCGATAGGCGTCAACGCCTATGCAGTTATATTTAGATAATGCATTTAATAAAAGAGTTATCCAATTCAGAAATAGTGAACCTTATGTAATAATTTGCGTTTTTTTTTTTGTTTTTTTTTTTTTTAGCGAATTTTTGAAGAAAATTATTAGCGAATTTTTGAAGAAAATTAAGCTATTGCTCTCGCCTCAAAATTTGTAGAATGTGAATTTTTGAAAAATTTTTATGCAGAAATCCGTTTCAGACTATTCTGAATCATATTCTGAAGTTTAACGCTTTATTTTTATGTATGTATGTATGTACCTATGTATGTATGTATGTGTGTATAAATGTATATATGTATGTGTCATTCCAGACCATAACTGTCCGTAGAATTGTGCTAGAAACTTCAAACAAATTTTAAAACGTTAAGGACACAAAACGAAAGTTCAAGTTCGTTGGCCAGCATGATCGGATTACATCTTCGGGTTGAAATTTTCAAAAATGTAGTCAAAAATTTCAAAATAGCCCGTTTTTTTGCGATTTGTTGTGCGAAATAATTTTTTCAGCATACTAACATGTGGTATATTCGGAATCAGCGTAAAATTTCCTATAAGAATATGTATCAAGTTTTCAAAAATTTCAAAGTTGAAAAATCAGTCAAAAATCGAAATAATGCCGTTCGCTAGTTGTAAAAATCGGTAATATTTGCATGAAACATTGTCCAAATTCAGATTGAACTACTCTTATGGAAGTATCCCTGAATAACCAATCCTAGAACCATGCTGTTTAAAACGTAGGTAGTAGGTGCTTTTAAAAAAAAATAAATAAATGTAATCACAACTGATGAGTTTACTCTGTGCATGTGTTAATAATTTGATTCCATGTTTGTCTATCAAAATCATAAACTAAAATTTCTCAACACGATCAATAGCGACTGAAATGTCTAAGATTTCTTCAAAAATTCGCTCATGGGGTCATGCTGCATGACTGGACTTTTTTTTTTTTTTTTTTTTAGTTGAATCCCAATCTCCATGTACTATGAATAGGAAATCCGGTAGAGTTGTGGCCTAAAACCTACATTCGTGAACCCTATGCTGATTCCATCGCGATGGGTGTCGCATAGATCACTCTCGTTGAAAAGGGTCGCTTGACAGTTGAAAACCAAACTGTAAAAAAAAAATCCCCTGATGAGTTGGAAGCTCAACAAACCGCAGCTAACAAAATAACGATAACATCGCTGTCTCCTCGGAGCCTTATTTACAACTTGCAAGGTTTTTTGAATATGAGGGGGTTGTTTGCCTAGCAGAAGGTTTCAACAATGATCGCGTTAGTTCTGGCTTCGTTCTCACCCCTCGTTCGGATGACGAAGTGGTCCGGGCACCACAATTTCATCATCTGCTGGTTGGTATCTACCGAATTATTCAGAGAGGATGCTATCAAGTTTTGAGAACCCAAAAAAGACGTAGAGTATATATTTGGCATCGTTATGATCTGCTTATGTTCGTTGTTATGTAATTTATAGAAGTGGTTGAACCGAAGATCATATTCGTTCTTAGTAAAAGTTCTGGCAGATCCGAAAGGTACTGCTTAAGCATTTGAGTTTTGTCGTTTGCGGTAATTCTGGAATTCGATGTCGCAGTTCCGAACTGTTCTGATAGTCCCCGATTGCGTCAAGGATTTATTATCATTTAATAATGATTAACAGTGGTTAGTTGATTTGAAACTGGGTGTTTTCAATTTCCCTAATCACGCTAACCTCCATAGGTGCTGACGAAGGACCTAGCAAATTAAAAAATGAGAAATAAACAGCAGATGGCTTGACTTAGTGCCTTTCAATTATCGGAAATATGAAATGAATGAAACTTCAAGGGTTAAATATACTCCCAAACCTCTTGTATTTAAAATAAGTAAAAAGAAACAAAGGAATTGCAGTAAAGGAAAATAAATCTGTGTACTAAAATAATGAATGGTAAAACTAAAGCGCTTGTTGGGGCCCTGATGCTGGTGGTATGGAATTCGTGAGGGTGGTGATGGTAGGTTATAGTGTGACGATGTTCAAAGGGGGGTCGTAATGGTAAGATCTTACCGCATTTGATTTGGAATTTAACTTCCTCGCAAGGCCAGCTCAAATTCGGGACCTGGCGTTCCGTTTGGGATGGAAATGGCTGGTCTGAATCCACGATCACTGAAGAGGTATGATTCGCAATAGGAAGATTGCTGAATAGGTAGGCAAAATTAAATTGGCAGACTGCACGTGCGTAGAAATGCGTTTGGCCTTAGCGTAGATTCGGCCTTGACCGCTAGCAGGGAACTGAACTGGGGAGATTGAACGCAGTCGAATTGAGAATATTGGGGAAGCGAAGAAGGGGCGGCGATGGTTTACAGGTGACGGACGTTGTTCTGATGGACGTTGGTCGTTGATAAGATGAACATCAACCTACCTATCTAATCTATCAACTTGGATGCTCACAACAAACGAGCCTTGAAATTTTCTAATGAAGTTCGATCAAACAGGACGTTTCCATTTTTTTGCGTCCGTCACGAGCGTCACGTCACGGTGGGGTTTTTTATTGATTTTCACGTACAACCAATGCGTTACTAGGGAAGTGTAACTCCCTTAATTTTCATAGCAGGAAAATCGTTAGCCACTTTTTGGAATGCTCTCATTTTATCACAGCATCTCATAATCTCTAAGCCTCTGTAGTGGCAAGGAAAGCTGTTTTATTACGCTCAGTTATAAACTGATATTGCTAAGTAACCACAATGAACTATTGTGTAAAATTAATCATTATTAAATGATCTGACTGTAGAACCGTAGGTCTACCGTCCGTTTTTTCCCCCCTTTTAGGTAGCATCGATGTCTGAAGACCAACTTTGTTAACGCATGAACGAGGAAATAGGGTTCAAATTAGCGACGAGCCCCAGCCCAGCAAGCCCAGGCCATAGCAGATGTGCCAGAAAGAAGATGACTCCCCGTTATTACTTCCTCACTGTCGTGGGCCGACGTTTCCACAACAAAATAAATATTATACTTTGTTGGTGAAAGTAGAGTGGAAGGGAGAAAATTGAAGGCCCAGGGACCCCCCGAACGTTCGAAATGAAAACAATAAGAAGGGGCGAAAAGGGAGGTTCCCACTGATTGAGGGCCGATGTGCAGAAGTTTGGCCTCAGAAAACCCGCTGATTGGCGTCCCAAACTAATCCGAAGACGTGCCTCTTTCACACCCCCTCTGTCCCCTCTTTCATCGTAAAACCCCAGAACCGACACCGTGAGCATGATTGACCCCACGTACACCGTCTTTATCCTTTTCCCAGGATAGGACGAAGGGAAGAGGAAAGGAAAAAGTAAGGATGAGGTTTTTCGGGAAAGGAAACCCCCTTTACCGGGTTAAGATGTGTGCGACCGTCTGTGAGAAGTGGTGAAACTCCGAGCTGAGTGTCAAGTGGTCAGAATGGCCTCCTCTCCCCCTGCCCTTCCTTCCATGCGCCAGTTTTTCCGCCTTTTGCTCCGTTATATTGCCAGTTTTGACGCTATATTGACAAAAGGCTGAAACCTTCTCATAACCTCCCCCTCTTCCTCTTCTTTCTTCTCGGTCAACGCTGAAACCTACCCCCACCACCTCGCCTTTTATGATTACGCCCCCCCCCCCCCCCCCCCCCCCCCCCATCGATGGCCAATAACAACCGACAAATATCTATATCTAGTCAGCACTGTGAAGGAGTCACCCTCTTTTGGTTTTGTCACTTATAAACTTTCAATAACATTACTGCGCTGTAACCCCAACCTTCATCCAAACCAGTCTTTTCGTTCTATCAATTTTGAACAACTTTTATAACAGGATTATACAAAGCTCTGCAATACTCTTGGTACCAAACCTCATTGCTTGGAAGAAGACCCGCGTAGGGTATCTAACGATATTGAAATCATAAAATAGTTGCAACCCAAGAAATCTCAATAGCGTTCCCTTTGACTCAAAGAACATTCTTGCAAAGCATTTTCTCTTGATCATCAAATAAAACCCAAGACATTCGCAATTTTTTCTAAGTCATTGCTTCATCTTTGGATAGAAATTAATAGATTTGAAGTGCGACTAATGCTAGTCTTTTTTAATCTTCCGACGCTCCAAAGACTACGGATGGAAAAATATTATGAAACATGAAAGATTTGTAGGAAGTGAACGCTTTAAGTGTTTGAAATTATCATGAGCTACCTTGTGTAGGAAGTGAATGTGAAAATTGAAAGAGATATGGGGCTAACTTATGCATTATAAGCCACTAAAAATTTATATTAGTAAAATTAATTTTTTTCTTTTTTTAAAGAATTCAAGCCGGAAGGGTCATTAGCGGCAATTAAATTCCTCTATCTACGTCTAATAACTACGTTTTACAATCTAATAGTAATAATTAATTGGAATAAATTATATTGTTTAATATAGAACAGTGATCTGTATAAAAGGGCTTCTAATACAAAAATCGCTGCTAATTATTACAGAGAAGTTGATTATTTCTGTATTGTCTAGCTCTTCTTCGCAGAGTACCTGTCTATATTAATAAACAAATCATTACATAGGTAGATATCTAATGTGTTTGCATAGATGTAGAGCCTACCGAAGAGAAATTAATAAAATTAAATAGGTAACACACCTAGACTTCCTTCTACCAGCAGTGCCGTGAATTGGCAAAACCATGGCGGCGATACATATGCCTTGGAATTCCGTTTGCTTGCTGCAAGCCTAACTGTGTCTAGCGATAATTGATGAAACTTAGTCAGTTCCCCCGAAAAATTATAGTGTCCCTGCTCCGTTATAGCTTGTTGTAAGAGGACGGTAAATCGTATGGTTTCATTCGATTTGTTGGGAAAATATTTGTAAATGACAACAAAAAATATTACTGCTACCTTGAAAGTTTTCGAAATCTAGATTTTCCAATATTTCAGCCCTTAATTAATACCCTTGAGGGTTAATCAAAATTGATGCCAATGTTACTGGCACATCCCCAGACGATGCATGAATTTGCTTTTGAATGGTGCTTGAATTTTCTCTTAATTATGGCAGTGCAAGTATTTATGCAGATATCTCTAATCGTTCGGAATCAGGGAAAATATACCAAGGACGATCAAGGCTACAGCTTTTCCGGCACCTATCCTTACTTGTGGACTGCAGAGTGCTACACTATTCCGTCCCCTGTTGACAACAGAGCGTAGAGTTGGACCTCCCACCACTGACTCTTTTTACCTCTCTAAAAACTTTTCGTCGCCATTGTGCATGCATTTTCAAGTTAACCTGTATCTTTTATTATCCACCCTCACCCACTCAAATTCTTGGTGGATATCTAAAATCGAGCTAACGAATGTCAGTAGTACTGATAGATTCGATAAATCCAGCTAGGAACGAAGCCAGGACCTGTGGAGTAGAAACGGTGTCCGACAAAACGTACTAGCGACATAACGTACCACTTGGTTTTTCGCGACATAACGTACCACTTGGTTTTTAGCGACATAACGTACCACTTGGTTTTTCGCGACATAACGTACCACTTGTGTCGGTATTTACCTGGGGAGGGTCTGACAAAATATTTGGATGCGACAAAACGTACCACTTGATAAACGGGGTATTTTTTTTGCTCGTAAAACTCCCGAAATGTACTTCTAAAACGTCATTCTGACCTGAATGTACAACTAATTTGAATTTTCACTAAGGGATTGACTACTTGATGTTATGTATTTTTGAGATGCGAGCTTGTGAGCATCCAGATCACCAAACTATACACATCATTCTGATCTACATGCCCAACTAATCTGCATTTTTACTAAGGGATTGACTACTTGATGTTATGTATTTTTGAGATGCAAGCTTGCGAGCATCCAGACCACCAAACTATACACATCATTCTGATCTACATGCCCAACTAATCTGCATTTTTACTAAGGGATTGACTACTTGATGTTATGTCTTCTTGAGATGCGAGCTTGCGAGCATCCAGACCACCAAACTATACACATCATTCTGATCTACAAGCCCAACTAATCTGCATTTTTACTAAGGGATTGTCAACTACAATCTCCTCACCAATAAATATATTTTTTCTTGGCATACGGATAAATCCGTAGATTTACAGGTCGGAGCGATAATACAAGCCCAGACTGATAAAAGAGGAGACTATCATGTGGTACGTTTTGTCGCATCAAAAATATCTTTAAATTACTTTCAGACCCTTCACAGGTAGTTGGTCGGTTCCACGGTACGTTTTGTCGGGTGGTACGTTTTGTCGCTAGTACGTTTTGTCGCGTATTCAGTAGAAACATATTGAGGACCTGCTACTTACCTCATTCTCATACCTGGCCAGGGTCTCACCAGCAGAAGGGTTATCCAGATGCCTACCTCTTTGATTCCTTTCTAGAGTGTCTGTGTACAATATTTTGCACTCCATATAAATTATATTCTATCTTAACTTACACTTGTGAGTAGCTGTAGAAGGGATCAACTCACCTATCTACTTAATATTTTGTATCATTCTTACAGGGCATGGCCTAAGGTTTGGTACTCCCTGCTACATAGAATCAACCACTCAACTGTTTCCAATATTCTCTTTAGGCGCTTAGATTTGGCCTGCCTTGGGTGAAGTAGAGTTCAAATCCCCCTCCACTTTACTGGTCCACTGCAACAACTTGCAATCTTTCCACTTTAACATTTTTTCGTAATTAGGTAGGTACCTACTATCTGAACCTTCTACATATCTACTTATCACCAATCATTACCTACCTCTTTGTTGCGAACAACTTAAACCAACAAATGTTTAGGGGTGGGTTAGTTTTTTTTTTTTTTTTTTTTTTCGATTACAAAGGTTCAATATTGAAAATAATAAACCAAAATGATAAACCATTGAGTAATAATTTGCAGCGTTTTCCAACAGATTTACTTACCGATAATTATTTATAAATTCAAGGCAACGTTAATTAAATTCGTAGACAATTCTCCGCCTGACCCTCCCCAATCTTCATGGCATTTTACCTACGCGAGGGTCAATTGTCATTGTCATTGATTGTCAAAGGGGTGGGCCGCCGAATGCTTCAAATTCAACGTTTATTGCTTGTGACACTTCGAAGTCCCCGTTGAAAAACGAACTAATTTGCTTCACTCGAGCTCGAAAATCGAACGCGATAAACATTCACCTTTCTAAAGCAAACAGACCCCAATCGCCCTCCAGAAATATCAATTAATAAACAAGTGACAAAAATAACGGAGAGTATTTTTGTTTTTTTTTTTATATTTCCGTTCAGCGCCGCAATATGCAATGACAAGGGATGATGCGGGCAGTTGAAGCGCATTTCACGAGATGAGTATGTGTCGAGATGGGCGTGCAAGCGTTCAGTTGCATCAATTCGGTAACGAGTTCCCGTTTTAAATTACGTTCCGTTCTCGCCCTTTTTTTTCTTCCCCCAAACATAAATCTCATTTTGGGCGGCTTTTTCTGACCCTTTTCCCTCTTTCTCTCTCTTTTTCAAAGCTCATTCGTGGGATCCCTTCCAAACCCTTCTGGGCAACATCACACGACCCCCGCAGATGATTGGGCGAATGCACTTTTATTATTTCGGTGCCGACGACCGCGGTATGATGATTGAATCGGACAGAATCGCAGGGGTAATAACTGCATCACTAATACTTTCTGTTCCTTCCCCACCCAGAACTTTTGTGTACATTTGCTCAAATATTCGTTCACACATTCTACATACAAACACTGACTGGCTTATTGAAATATCCTCTTCAGGAGCAGTTCAGAAAAAAGTGGACAAGGTTCCTCAATCAGCCACTAGAGTGGGTAGGAGTTGACACCTCTTCTGTTCTCATGCCAGGAAAGTCACCTGTTACAGGTTGGTCAGGTTTCACACAGAATGGTGGGAGGATGGGGAACATACACAGCCAACATATTCTACCTTCAAACACTGACTGGCTTCTTGAAATATCCTCTTCAAGAGCAGTTCAGAAACAAGACCATTCAGAATTTTTTTTAACATGGAATATGTTTTTGTCATCATAAACGGGCCAAAAATTAAACAAAATTACCGTTACGTCTCATTTAGTGAGTTAGGTGAGCTCCGAAGCCATTTTCTCCCCTATTAACATGGAACATGTTTTTGTCATCATAATCCGGTCAAAAATGAGACAAGATTGCCGTTACGTGACATTTAGAACGTTACGTTCCTATTTTCCTATGATCACCGCTTACAACCAAATAGTTGCTAGCGAACTGTATCTTAGGCATTTATCATCGTACAAAAATCGTTCACCAGTCTTGGATAGCTCTCGATTTATATAACCGTATTATGTTAACCACTGCGCATGCGTGGCCAACAATCTGAGCGTGGTTGTCTGAATAGTTGTTTACTACAGGTCGTCCTTCTCAGTTAATTTTTTAAACATGATTGCTACAACTATTACACTAAAATCGTTCACCAGTCGTTGGGTAGCTCTCGATTTATATAACCGTATTATGTTAACTACTGCGCATGCGTGGCCAACAATCTGAGGTATGAGCGTGGTTGTCTGAATAGTTGTTTACATACAGGTGATCGATCCTTCTCAGTTAATTTGTCAAATTTTATTGCTACAACTATTACACTGGAAAGAAACTTGGAAGTCGAAATTTTATAGGGAGACTCTCTGTTTTTAAAATCGTCTGTGATTCTGTACAATTTTGATTATTTGTATACCATTTTCTTTACTTCGGCAACAAGAAAAGTATTGAATCAAATTGCATGACTATTGGATACGTTAGCTTCAAAAAGCAATGACTGGTAATGAAGTAAATTTCAGAAAAATTAAGTATTTCCTGATGATTATCACTTTCAACCAAAGGATCTTGAAAGTCCAAATTTGATAGAGAGACTGTCTGGGGCATAAAGTGACAATAAACAAAACATGAAATGGTGAAGCGTTGATAGGCATTTTATTCTATCTCAATAATTGAAACAATCACGTTTATTTTTCAGAACAAGAAGTGAATAATAATGAATTGTCAAAAATGCCTGACTAAACATTCACAACCGTAAACTAACAAATTTTGTTGTTATTTTAATTATTCATCGATTGTATTTATTCAGAGTGCTCCTCTGGGTGAACAAAACTCCTTCCGCTATCCGAATGTTGTTGAAAGTAGATTTATAAAGATGACGAAAAAATTAGATGAATGTGAAAACCATAAAACACGTGAAACTGTAAATCAAGTCATAACAATAAAATTGGCAACAAAAAATCTCAATCAACATACTGTGTCTGATAAAATTAAAAATCTAATCGTAGACATAGAAAAAAAATTTCGTATTAATAATACTTACTAATTTTAAAAAAATGAATGATTAAATAGGTAAATAAAATTAGGTTGTGTGAAAAAAATATATAATAATAATAATAAATAAATAAAAATAAAAAACCAACCGATTTTTATTTTATTATTATTATTTCATTATTTTTTCATTGTTTTTCTATTTTGCTGGACTTATTCAGTCTCTTCGTAGTACTTACCAGTCTCGGTGATATTTTCAACCTGTTTCCGTGAGTCATTCTTTGTTCGATACCACAATGCAAAAGCAGTACTTACTTTATAGTAGTTGTGTGGGAGAAAGGGGGAGGGGTTGCTTTTGTATATTCTTGTTAGATTATAATGGAGAGAGTATACCTCGTAAAATGCATGCATTACTACAAATATTATATTTTCTCTTCCAACCCACGTGGGTGTCTTGGCTCAGATTGTGTCTTATCCCAGAAGAAGTCCCACGGTTGAAAAGACTGTCCGAAGGACGTTTGAAAGACCTGTGGCGGAAGGCATCGACAAGTCACTCCCTCGCATCGGAAACATGGAAATGACAAATCGTCAATTGGTCGAATAATTACGGCTAAAGTAGATATGACGGCCCGTTGATGGGATGACGGCGACACGGCCGTAAATATCAATTAGCCGGAATTAGAAATGTCGAGGAGTTAAACCACAATCAATCAAGCTCGAAGGTTGGCCATCAAAAACAGCTTCCAGCGATGAGTCACCAGTCATCATTTACAGATGAGGAGACGCCGTCTCTTTCGAAGTAACCGTGAAATAACCTTTGTCCCATGTTGTCCAAACTTTACAGATTGATTGTAACAACGATGTGCAGCAAGGTTTCATGAAAAATTCTTTAAAAAAAAAAAATAGATTATTAGTTTTTATTGTTCACAAGGTATGGTATATTGCGTTCTAGTCTGCTTTTCACGGGCCAAGCCTACAGCTGGAAAAGTGAGCTAGGAGAGTAGCCTAGTTCTATATTTGTACTATCATCATAAGATGATCATCATAAGATCATGATCATAAGATGATGGTACATATTACCTATGTATGTGTTTTTATTGAATAAATTCTATCTATCTATACATAGCAGAAGCATTGTTTTCACAAATCGAAGTTCCCTCACATAGGTATTTTACGTTAAGCACCATCCTGAACAACTTTTGTTACATTTGTCTGTCTGTTGTGTGTCTGGTCACACTGGTCACTGTCTGCAAAACCTAATACCAAGCTTAATTTCCATAGTTTTCATTCTATTTTCATTTTCAGAGAATGTGCGGGTTAGGCTATAGATGCCTCTTATCAATTTCCTTGTTTTCAAACCGACTGGTTCTTCACTCTACGCATGGGCGAACGTGGACTCCATCAAGCATAATTTTCTTTGCCCCTTGTAGTCATATTTCGCTCAAATTTGGATAATAGTTGGGACAGGATGATTTAATCGTGCCATCTCAACTTCTACACGATTGTAGCATTGGCGGCTGCCATACATGTGCGAATATCCTTGTTACAAGATTAATTTATACAGTTGTCAAGCGATTTTCATGAAATTTTCTAGGAATGAGCGGATTAGTCTGTAGATGGGCACGTTCAAACGTAACATCTATGAAGCATCATTTTCTTGTTGCTTATAAATGTTCTTGTTGCTGACAGCTTTATTATAAAATTCAGTAAATATAATAATCAAATAGAGAAATCTTAATTCGTATACCAAGTTTTTTTTATGTTTTCATTTTTTTAATTTATTTTATTTATTAATTTTTTGGTTGACATTATGTCTTTACTTTGGCACATAAAAGAAAAAAGCGTTAACAAAAAGCGTTAAACAAAATGCGTTAAAAAAAGCGTTACGGTTGGTTTTCTGATGATACTTACAACCGAGTCGTTGCTAGGGAAATGGTACTTCGTCGTTTTTCATACCGCAAAATTCGTTGACCATACGTTCGAAAGCTCTCGATTCATCCAACCATATTATGTTAACTACTGCGAAGTTCGTGATCAACAAGCTGAGTTATGAGCATGGTTTATTTGAATAATTGTGTACACTTAGGTGATCATTCTCAATAATTGATATTGTGAACATGATTGCAACCGCTAGTTAATTTCTGATGATTTCATTAAGCTGGTGTTTCGATGGTTTGATTCATTGCAGGTGATCCGAATATTGCGAAAACGGTTTTGATTTGTGGAGTGGTGTTTAAATAATTTTAATAGGTAATTTCTATACTTTACGCTCTAGGGAGCTGTAATTTTGAATGTAGCCTCTTTATGGACGTTTACTTGACGATGCCCAGGGTCCGGATCAGATGAGTGGCTCTTAAAGCTAATTCCTATGCTTTACACTCTAAGGAGCTGTAATTTCATATGTAGCCTGTTTAGGACCTTTACTTGACGATGCCCAGGGTACGAATCAGCTAAGTGGCTCTTAGAGCTTGCATACGAGTCTGCAACACATACGAGTCTGCAACTAAAGACATAAAATGTTGCAGACTCGTATGCCAGCTTTTTTTCTTCTTTTGATTTTCTAGTTCCGCTTTGACTGAATTGCATTTTTTTAAATAGATTTATATAATTTAAGTTAGTAGAATACCGAGTGGTGTAGCGTTCCGATCCTGACTGTTCGGTCAATTGATTCAATGGAACTCGTCTCTCACTAAATGACGGAGTTTGACAAAAGAGTAATCGAGGAAAACAGGGTGAATTGCCGTAGTGAAACAAGACCGTGGGTAACAGGTGCAAAGCTGGCTCCTTTAGCAGTCTCCTCCGAGAGCTTTCTAAAGCATTGTGCTTGATAAATGGTATCGAAGGCCCAACACTCAGTCCTCTTGTACCATGTGGCCTACAAAGGAGGCCGTGTAGGTACTTTAGTTCTTTTCACCTAACCCCCACCCCCAACTGTAAACGACCTGGAAGTAAAGATCACTCAGAAGCATAGTTCTGTGAAACATAAACAGTTAACCAATTAATAGAAATTCATTCAAAACAATGGGAATTATAAAGCTTTTGTTGTGGTAACCCCTTCTGAAATGTTTATAAGATAAACGTCAGATTTAAGGTATGATTTTTGGAATTATACATTGGTGCCAAGGAAAGAATTATAACATGGATTGTTGAAAAGCAATTTTCTATTGAAAACAACGTAACGTAATACTTTTTGATTCCATGTGTAAAGACGGGAAATGTCAAAACTCTTGACGCACACATTTCGCGGCTGAACATGCTAATCGTACTCGTTAAACTGACAACGAAAAAAAACGAAAGTTCGAATTTTTGAGGGGCTCAAAGCTCAGATGATTGCATCAGATGCGAGGAACAACTCCTGAAAATTTCAATCCAAACCGATAACCCCTTGAGGTCTCCTAAACCCGTTTTTTGATAATTGAATTATCGATTTTAGAACACTAGACGCTTAGGACAAAAAGACGGTTAGGACAAAAAGATGGTTAGGACATGAAAGATCCATGCGTCTGGACACTTTTTATACTCTATGCCTATGTTTTCGGTGTCGCCAATCAAAACTAGGTGAAACCGGCGAAAAATCCCTTATTTCTATTAATTTTGTCAACTGATTTTTTGAACATACAGAAAGAAGTACAGCTTCTGCGCTTGCAATAATGGCAGTACCGTGTTCCGCGACACCGAAAACATAGGGATAGAGTATAAAAAGTGTCCAGACGCATGGATCTTTCATGTCCTAACCATCTTTTTGTCCTAACCGTCTTTTTGTCCTAAGCGTCTAGTGTTCTAAAATCGATAATTCAATTATTAAAAAACGGGCTTAGGAGACCTCAAGGGGTTATCGGTTCGGACTGAAATTTTCAGGAGTTGTTCCTCGCATCTGATGCAATCATCTGAGCTTTGAGCCCCCCAAAAATTCGAACTTTCGTTTTTTTCGTTGTCAGTCTAGTACTCGTAGACTCCCCCCACTCGGCCGTTTGGCCTTGCATAGCATGGACAAACAGACAAACAAACAAACAGACAAAAAGAGTTTTATTCCTATAAAATAGTATAGATAGATGGTTTTCATAATCTACATCGAGGATTATAATTTCGGAGCCAAGTTTCAACGGGTGATACGCATCTTATTCACCTTTATTTTTATTCCATGTTATAATGACTTCAATTCGGTCGAGATGAGAAATTCATTAGCATTACGTGTCTTACAGTCATTACAATATTTCCACTGTTTCTGATCATCTCAACTCATTCTAACACAGAAATAATGGAAATGTGCTTTACAATTTCCATTACAGCGCAAATCATCAGATTGGGTTTTAGGGGTTGCACACAGTTTAGCGGCATGATGAAACAAACCACAACGGTCCGTTCACTACAACGTCCGAACAACAATGAAAGACTTCAATAAAAACGTAACCGACAACGCATATAACTTTTGAGTAAAGTACGAGCATACGAAATTTGTACTAAAAGTGGGGTGACTAAAAACAACACCTCAGTGAAATATGAACGACACGCACTCAAGAATCCAGACTAACAACATGGACCTTAGAATGATTTTCGCGAGTAATACAGCTCGTTTCAGTCTTAAAGTCCGCCGGAATAGTTGTTGCTCTGATTCTCCACAACTTTCGATAATGGCGCTATGGTTTACCCAATAGTTAATGCAGCATTGTTGTATTAATACTTGGTACTGGTTTTCTTTGACCTTTTTTTTTTTCAGTCGGCGTGAAACTGCTGGACAGAAAATCGGACCTCAATTTCTTCGGACGTCCGAACCCTGTAGGGACGAGAAAAACGATTCATTTGAACCGTCCATTATCGTCGACGACAGTTTCCTATCACTTACCTTCCCGTATATCAGGGCCCTCCCGTTTGTTTCTCGAAATTTACTCCCCCCCTTCCCCATCTCAGAAAGGGAGGAAACTTCGGGAAAAGCGAACCCTCCCGATTGTCCGGCAAAAGCGTGTTTTCACTCGACGGCAGGAAAGGTGGGCAAGTTGACGGAGACCGGCGGGAGGAGTGAGGTAGTTCGAAGACACTTGACCACATAAAAGCCAACATTCCATCAACCCAATCGAACATCATTATTTGTTCTCTCGAAGCAAAACGACCGGGCGAAGGTCTCCTGTCCTGTCAAACTGTGCTTTTCCCCCACCGCTCTCTCCTTCCCCACGAGAGTTGGGGAAATGAAAACAATAAAATGAGATTGCGTGATTGAGAGCCCCCAGAGAGGGAAGGGCCGGCTGTTACCCGAAGTTTGTGACAGGGCTCCTATAACTGTCCATTCAGTTTCTACTATCGAAAATAGAAGAGTTGTTTCGTCGACTTTTCGATGGCTCTCAAAGCCGTTTTGAGGTGAAGCGGTTGCCTTGATGGTTGGGGACGCGCTTGTTTTATGTAATGGGTCGCTCGTCATTAACGAGTGGTCGCAAGGTTTCTGAATGGTCCTTCAAACTTGTTGGATCTCGCAAAACTGAAACGGACTGATGAAGTGTCCCATTCTGCATCGTAGTGTCCTATTCCAACTTCAAATCTTCCTATCATCATCAAACTATTGAACTGAGTTGAAAAATCATCCAAGTCTAAGTGCCTAGTTTTGTTATGCTTTTACTTTCGAGATGTGAAAAATTTGGCGGTACCGAACTGAACGATTCTTGTTTCATTTTGGTTTCTATTCCGTTTTTTCTTCTGATCATAATGAACCGAAGACCGAGAGAGTGTGATGGACATGAATAGTTCCTCCATCTCGGTTCTTGCAAATGCTATACCTTGGCATAATTCCTGGGCACTTAAGCCTTCAGGATTTCCACTGAGTGTTGCAGGTTAATCGCCTCTCCTCATTGAAGGGAAAACTACTACATTTCCATCACCTCCTTGTCATAAGTTAGCAGAGCTTGGTTTCGACCCCCCCCCCCCCCCCCTCGCCAAAGCCACTCTGTTTTTGACTACCCTGCCAGAAGTAACATCCTGCACACTTACAT
Organism: Adelphocoris suturalis; assembly: GCA_030762985.1. NCBI lineage: Eukaryota > Metazoa > Arthropoda > Insecta > Hemiptera > Miridae > Adelphocoris > Adelphocoris suturalis. The sequence goes on from CM061044.1 coordinate 8,187,309, forward strand.
CCGAACGCATGTGAGATAAACCTGGAGCTGCTTTTACGCAGTAACTGAGAAAATGCTTGTTTTTTATCGCCAAAACCCGGAAATAGGCCTATCATAAAGCTTTATTCGCTCGCAAGCACACTGAAGTAAACGAAATCCAAAAAATTCACGCCTGCTTTTTAGATAGTAAAAAAGAAAAAAACCTTGGTCCACATTGCGAAAATTCGCCTCATTTTTAGCTCCAGGTAGTGGACGAACAATTTTGCTAAGTGGGTCGAAAACGTTAATATTCCAGGATCAGTGGAACGTTGAAGAGCTCTGGTCCCCCCTCCTCCCTTGTGGGATAAGTCCTACTATATTCTACAATAGTACTACTATTGCATTCATCTCTTCTATTTCGAGTCCACCTTGGGAAATTAGGGTGCTGTAGTGGGGCAAAAAAGGACAATGGTGGTGGCAGAAAGGACGAGTGTACAGCTATAAATAAGGAAGAAACATATTATTACTTGCCCAGCATGTAACTGTGATGGAGGTTAGAGGATGGAGGTTACTCAGATATTAAGGTTCCAAAGAGACTCCAAAGAAATGCTTTCATTTTTTGAGAGGTTTAGGCTGCCTTGCTTTTCGGTACTTTTGTGACCCACTTTGGTCTCACAAAATTGTCTCGCAATTGGATCTGGCCAAATGGTGTCGCAATTCGTTCTAGCGAAATAGTATTTAAGTAATAGGTCCCGTTAAAAGTTTGTCACATGCTAAAAGTAATAATGAATATGCATTCATGCCTCTTGCAAATCAACATTCCTTTTCAATTCGTATCGATCTAAAAATGAACTTTAAAATCGAGTGAAATACTGTGCCCATCTTGCATGAAATACGAGCACCCTTTCAAAACCGGGGGAACCAATCATTTTCCAAAGCTGACGATCCCGGGCTACCGAGCTACCCCGAAGCCCGTCATTGCCTGCAGGCGCGACTTGTAATGTACGACTGAGGGGAAGGGATGAAAATGCATGATATCGATACCCCCCTGGGCGCATCTGTATGCCTATAATTCCAACATCATAATGGTCCCCCGACGCACCTGGCCGATTTCAGCCATGGCCTACCCATAAATTCCCGTTGATGAAAGCTGCTTGGATTGCGTCCCGCTCGATCGTTTTTTGAGGTTGGAAACCCTCTGTTGGCGGGAGATTGGCCGATTGAGATGGGAGAAGAGTAGAGTCGGTGGGTTAGAAATCATTCGAAAACCTTTAATGACTTTTTGGGCCACAATGTGAAGTTTTTCCGTGTTGTTTACGAGTGCGTATAGTATTGCTTCCCACTATACGAAGGTCTCAATGTACCGAAATCCCGTTATATATGTGAAATGTTAGTACTTTTCCTTCCAAAAGTTAGAGTGACCTTCGTTTGTAACCTAGTAAGAGGTCTAGGATTGGGTATACCGTTTAGATCAGCTGAAACGTTGAATTCATGAGCTACAGTCGGTTATTTTCTTGTAATCAACAGTCTGTGTAGTTACGGTACCTACTTGAATATATTCTGAATATGACACATTGAAAATAATTACGGGTACATCCTGCACTTGAGGGCTAAATTATCTGCAATTACGCTATCTAATTCTAAAATTTGAAAAAGTCTGCCAAGTTATTTGTGGCACACAGTTTCCTCGTTTATGTATCATTGAAAAGTTTTAAATGATCACGAAAAATTCCATAGTGGAAAAGTGTAAATTGAGAACTTGCGTGAAACTTCATATTTGTCAATTAAGAAACGAAAAAATGATGTTCAACGTAATAATTTACGTTAGTACATGCGCAGAATGAACTGATGAGCTGAGAACAATGAATCTTGTTGAAATTGATGTGGGCTTATCAAATCGTCTTTTCCCAACTATCATCCAAATTAAGCGAAATCGAACGAATAGGGTCTAAAAATTGGAGCATAATGGAATTTAAGTTTGCGCATGCGCAGAGTGAAGTATTGATTTGGCAACTATGAAACTGATCTACAACCTAACCCACGCATTTCCTGTCAATTTCATCAAAATCGGATGAAAATTGTGAAAACTAAGGTCGTAACAAAGATTTCACATTGGCGCATGTTCATGGAGGAAACCACGGAGGAAATCAGGGCGATACCTAGGTATGCAGATCTACCTCACACTCTGGAAGAGATCAAGATGACAATCACGGAGGAAATCAAGATACCGATGCAGATATGCCGAAAAGAGATAGAAAGTTTCCGAAATCGTCTCCACCTGTGCATCGCTGCTGAAGGCCGCCATCTAGCTGATGTAATTTTAAAAACTCAATTCAAAAAATGGGGTTACCTAATGATTCAAATAAAAAAAGGTTAATTTCCATAACTTGAGTAGTTTTCTTTCTATAGCCTTTCAAAGGCAATTCACATCTTTTGCCCCATTATGATACAGTAATGTTGAAATTGACATCGGATGATGAAATCGCCACCTCCCAACTATCATCTAAATTTGAGCGAGATCGGACGGCTAGGGCGTGAGAATATTATGCATGGTAGAATTAACGTTTTTATATGCGCAGAGTGAATTGCTGAGTCAGGAATAAGGAAACTGATAGGGGACCGTCTACACCCTAGCCCACACATGCCCTGAAAATTTGAGAGAGAGCCTCTCTGGGACATCGAGAAACGAATAAAATGATGGGCTCTTTCCTGATCAGCTGAGTGAGCTCTCCTATTCACTCTAGAGATATGAAATTTGACAGGTTGTCTCTCTAGGACACTAAGAAACGAATGCAATGACGGGCTCCTACTAGATCAGCTGACTTAGCTAAATTCTCTCCTATTCAATCTTGGAATATGAAATTTGACAGGTTGTCTCTCTAGGACACTGAGAAACGAATGCAATGACGGGTCCCTACCAGAGCAGCTGACTTTGCTAAATTCTCTCCTATTTTTCGGCATCCATTTCGCTTGATGACGCGTTGAAAAACAAACTGGTTTGATTCTCGTCGCGTTCGCCCCTTTTCGCCCCACTTCGCTCAACCGCAGCGCTTGTAGTGGACGGGCTCTTATTTAAAACTGTGTGTTGAAGAGAGGCGAACCGTTCGCGCGAATTCGCCTCTTCGCCTTTTCGCCTCTTCGCGCGAAATCGCGTCTACTGGACGGACAGCCTTAGTCAATAACATTGGTTGAGAAATCAAATACATATACAAAAATCAAGCGTAATAATCAATTTTCATTGAAAATCTGCTCATCTGTGTCCATTGGTAGTCAAATTGATCTATGCAAATACTTTAAATGGAGTTACCTAGAGTTGGCCTATATATGGTTCTTATTTTCGTTGGGATGACGCTCTATTGGAAATAGCGCGATGTATTGGAATGAACCTCTTGACTTGCCACGTCATTTCCGCTTCAAACGGATACCCCGTCGTCTTATCTATGGAAATTCTGCATGAAAACGAGTCCATCCAATAAACAAGAAGAAAAATTACACAATCAGTGTCTGTCGTCAACGGTGTTAATGAACTATGTGATAAATTGACAATGCGAGTGGTAGCTCCGAAAATACCGTAACGTTATAAATTTACCAGTACTACAGTCTGTAAATCCATCGTCAGAAAAACATTGTATGCATTTGTTAGTCAATTAAAAATATATCAATAAAAATATTTAATATCTATGACAAAAGGAAAACCTCACCTGTAAATTAGAAGATGTTTATTTTGTATTCGCTTGCTTCCGTGCTCATTAAAACAATCAGGACTGTTTAGCTTGTGTTTTGCATAGAGATTATGCAACTTGAAATTACTGCTTCATGTTGTACGAAAAAGTGTAACCCTGCATGTGAGTACAATAGGTTTGCATTTAATCTTACTATACTGAGTAGGTACCTACATCGGAAAAGTTCAAGAATAAGGGTAGGTACAAAAAGCATTGCTCTTCTTTACTTCGATAAAAAATTCGTTGGGGCCCCTTCCACCTTCCGCACCACTTTACAATATTATCGCCTCACGCGAGAGATTGTGAGGGCTATCGATCAATCAGTCGTCAATCGACGGTTTATTATCTTTCACCAAGTCCAAACATCAATTAATCAATCGTTTGTCAGTAGGGGAGTATTGCCACGGCTGTAGCGATATCAACTCGGAATACTTCTTTAACCATAACAATATTCCAGACGAATTCATTCATTGGTAAAGCAGTGGTTAGGTCCGGTAATATTATCGGTTTTTTTCTACGATAAATTACCAAGAAATTTACTATTACCTACTTTCTAGCCGTACCACAAACGCAAGCAGATTTCTGTTTCTCTACACCCAAATTAGTTAATAACGATCAAAAACCTTTTACACCATTCCACCTAAACCTCATGTCAGCTGAATGCAGTGCTGGACTTAATCTTATCGTCGAATACGAATACGGTTGTAATCGCGATAATTATTAGTTGATTCTGAGTCAACTGCGATATTCTGAGTCGTGAGTATTCGTGTAATTGTATTCGTCTGCCGGCGATTACACGAATACAAACCATAAAAATTCGTGACAGTCATCAATTTCAATAGGGCGTCCCTCCTATAAAATGCGAAGTCTTGCTAATGTTACCTAGCTTCAGAGGGACGTCCTTAAAGCGAATTCAACTTTTGGAGCCCAGCCTGTTTGTCTCAAATCTATTTCAATAGGAGGTCCCTCTGAAGCTAGGTGATATTGGCAAGGGTTCGCATATTATAGGAGGGACGCCCTATTGAAATTGATGACCGTGACGCATTTTAGCGAATTTTTGAAGAAAATTAAGCTATTGCTCTCGCCTCAAAATTTGTAGAATGTGATTTTTTGAAAACATTTTATGCAGAAATCCGTTTCAGGCTATTCTGAATCATATTCTGAAATTTAACGCATTTTTTAATGTATGTATATATATATATATATATGTATGTGTCATTCCAGACGATAACTGTCCGTAGAATTGTGCTAGAAACTTCAAACAAATTTTCAAATCTTAAGGACACAAAACGAAAGTTCAAGTTCGTTGGCCAGCATGATCGGATAGAAATTCTTCAAAAATGTAGTCAAAAATTTCAAAAAAAGCCTGTTTTTTGCGATTTGTTGTGCGAAATAATTTTTTCAACATACTAACATGTGGTATATTCGGAATCAGCGTAACATTTCCTATAAGAATATGTATCAAGTTTTCAAAAATTTCAAAGTTGAAAAATCAGCCAAAAATCGAAATAATCGAAGATTTCTTCAAAAATTCGCTCATGGGGTCATGCTACATGACTGGACTTTTTTATGGGTTGTATTTGTGTAATCGCCGACAGACGAATACGATTACACGCATACGAATGTAATTGCACTTGACTGAGAATCAACGAATAATTATCGCCATTACAATCGTATTCGTATTCTACGATAAGATTATGCCCAACACTGGCTGAATAGCACTCATTTCCCTCCATCACCCACCATTTTCCTACAGAACTCAAAATGAATTTCGTATTAGCCCTCAAAAGACCTTATTTTTCAACATTTCTCAACTATGTAGCACAACACGTTTTGAGAAAATAGATATTTTCTGGTAACAAGAAAACCTTTCCAGTGACAATCAGAATCATCATTATAATTATTATCATTATAATATCATCAATATCATCATAGTCATTATTATCTGCTGATAATATAATAATTCCAATGGAGCTTCGACTTCCCGATATGGAGTTAATTATAACTTCTGTATCCTATTGGGCTTGTGATGCGTAGGTAGGTAATTACCTACTTCAATTATATTAAATTATTACATAATAATCAATATAGTAAATACTTAGGAATTACTCCTAATGATTAAGTTATTTCTCTATTCCAACAACAGAAGGTTAATTACTTCCGAGTCTACCAAGGTCGGGACGGTTTAGCTAATTTTTCTAAGAAAAATGAGCTATTGCAATGAATCCAAAATTCCTTTCATGGAAATTCGATTTGAAATTTCTTGGGCTTAACGCTTTTTGATATGTGTATGTAGAGTTTGATCAAAAGGTTCTGGTTCTTTTCCATTTGCGCGTAAATAGAGGGTTGTTGAAACTTTTTGGTGGTCCCAGCGTTATTCTTTCTGAGTCACTTTGTTATTTTATATTGCTGTAAACTTCTCGATTCTCGTGTTATTCTGATGAGCTTCGGAACCTCCGAGGCGAATTTCTTTCCTAATCGACTCACGTTGCTGGAATTTGATGGAGCTCGTTCGGGACACCTCAAAAAAAAAAAAAAAAAAAAAAAAAAAAAAAAAAAAAAAAAAAAAAAAAAAAAAAAAAAAAATACAAGGTTCAGAGAATCACTGAATAGCAGATGGGGCCTCTGAGGCTAATTTCTTGCCTTTTCAACCTACCGTATTACTAAGTTTTTTGATTTGTTGTTTTGACATGCTTGGAAAAATTTTCAACATTCACCTACTATAAAACGTAAATTTGTGGGGTTTGAGCCAAGTCTTGATCATTTACTAGATATACTTGGGCTTAATAAGAATTATTGACCTATGATCTGTGTAGAAGGGTGTTTTGTTGATTTGACATTTTTAGAAAATGTTTCAACATTCACCTACTATAAACCGTGAATTTGTAGGGTCCTGAGCTCTAAAGGTGTGAACCCTTTCGGGAAGCGCGATGCGAGAAGTTTTGATAATTTAGGTACTAGATTATCATGTATGATTGGGCTTAATAATAATTATAGACCAATGATCTGTGTAGAAGGGCTATCTAATACAAAAATATTAAAACTTTGTGTAATAGTTTACAGTGTTTTCCATATGAAACAGGGAACGGACAATAGCTCTGATGTAGGACGGCTAGACAAGATTTTTCATTGTTGATTCTTGAAATTTTGAGACAGTCATGAGAGAAGGTGAATTTTGTCATCATCATCAAGTGGATGACTGAACTCGCAACCCCCCCTTAGATTAGAATTAGAGTTTACCGTTGATTTTCAGATTTTGTTATATTGTATTTTCTTGAGCTTTAAAAGCTTTTCAAATCACAAGTATAGTGTTGCCTTTACGTATTGGCACAATAAGAAAGTTTCAGATTCTCAGATTGATATGTTATGACTAGCGGATAAAAGAGACGGGTTACTACGTTCTGGAAATTTTGTTTGCAGGTAGGTATATTACACAAAATAAGAATTCGGGAATAAACTGTAAGCATCTAGATATCAGCTGTCTTGTTCAGGACCTCAATCAACCCTGAAAGTACCTCATTTCGCGGAATAAATTCATTCTTGGAGTTTGAAATGACTTCAAAGGGATCACCTAGACACAGACTTGGAGCTAGTGCCAAATAACATAAGCAAATATTTTTCACTGTTAATTCTTTAAATTTCTAGACAGTCATGAGAGAAGGTGAATTTTGGCGTCATCATCAAGTGGATGGCTGAACACACAATCCCTCCCTTAGAATAGAGATTGCGATTGATTTACAGGTTTTATTTTAATGTATTTTCTCAAGCTTTAAATGATAGATCACAAGCATAATACTGCCTTTACGAACGTTTCAGATTTTCAGATCGATACGTTTGGAATAGCTGATAAAATTTATGAACAGAGTATAAAAATAACACAAACTCAATTCGGGAATAAACTGTAAGCATCTAGATATCAGCTGTCTTGTTCAGAACCTCAATCAACCCTGAAAGTACCTCATTTCGCGGAATAAACTCATTCTTGGAGTTTGAAATGCCTTCAAAGGGATCGCTGATGAGTCAGCTATGCAATGATTGAGATAAACATTTGCTTTCCCCAGACGAGGCAGGAAGCGAACGATGGCGCTGTAGGAGACCTAGACACAGACTTGGAGCTAGTGCCAAATAACATAAGCAAATATTTTTCACTGTTAATTCCTTAAATTTCGAAACAGTCATGAGAGAAGGTAAATTTTGGCGTCATCCTCAAGTGGATGGCTTGATGGAACACACAATCCCTCCCTTAGAATAGAGTTAACAATTGATTTACAAGTTTTATTTGACTGTATTTTCTTGAGATTTAAAAGCTTTATTGATCACGAGCATAATGCTGCCTTTACAAACGTTTCAGATTTTTAGATCGATACATTTGGAATAGCGGATAAAATTTATGGGTTGCACGTTCTGGACATTTTATAGGCAGGTATTTAACTCAAAATCAATTCGAGAATAAACTGTAAGCATCTAGATATCAGCTGTCTTGTTCAGGACCTCAATCAACCCTGAAAGTACCTCATTTCGCGGAATAAATTCATTCTTGGAGTTTGAAATGACTTCAAAGGGATCGCTGATGAGTCAGAAATGCAATGATTGAGATAAACACTTGCTTTCCCCAGACGAGGCCGGCTTCACATGGAGCTAGTGCCAAATAATATAAGCAAACATTTTCCACTGTTACCTAATTCTTTAAATTTCGAAACAGTAATGAGAGAAGGTAAATTTTGGCGTCATCATCAAGTGGATGGCTTGATGGAACACACAATCCCTCCCTTAGAATAGAGTTTACGATTGATTTACAGGTTTTATTTTATTGTATTTTCTTAAACTTTAAAAGCTTTATAGATCACAAGCATAATGTTGCCTTTAGGAACGTTTCAGGTTTTCTGATCGATACGTTTGAAATGGCGGATAAAATTTATGGGTTGCAACGTTCTGGACATATTTTAGGCAGGTATTTAACACAAAATCAGAATTCGGGAACAAACTGTAAGCATCTAGATATCAGCTGTCTTGTTCAGAACATCAATCAACCCTGAAAGTATCTTATTTCGCGGAATAAATTCATTCTTGGAGTTTGAAATGCCTTCAAAGGGATCGCTGATGAGTCAGCAATGCAATGATTGAGATAAACATTTGCTTTCCCCAGACGAGGCAGGCTTGACTTGGAGCTAGTGTCAAATAACACAAGCGAAGATTTTTCACTGTTAATTCTTTAAATTTCGAGACATTCATGAGAGAAGGTGAATTTTGGCGTCATCATCAAGTGGATGGCTGAACACACAATCCCTCCCTTAGAATAGAGATTGCGATTGATTTACAGGTTTTATTTTATTGTATTTTCTTAAGCTTCAAATGCTTTATAGATCACAAGCATAATGCTGCCTTTACTAACGTTTCAGATTTTCAGATCCATACGTTTGGAATAGCGGATAAAATTTATGAATAGAGGATAAAAATAACACAAACTCAATTCGGGAATAAACTGTAAGCATCTAGATATCAGCTGTCTTGTTCAGAACCTCAATCAACCCTGAAAGTACCTCATTTCGCGGAATAAACTCATTCTTGGAGTTTGAAATGCCTTCAAAGGGATCGCTGATGAGTCAGCTATGCAATGATTGAGATAAACATTTGCTTTCCCCCAGACGAGGACAGGGAGCGGACAATGGCGCTGTAGGACTGGTTGACAAGCGTCGGCCCTGACAGACGTGGAGCTAGTGACAAATAGATTGCAATGGAGTGACAGGGACACCCCGTCCCGCCTCACGTCACCCCACCACTATCCCCTTCTCCACCCCTTTCCCGATATACTGCCGTTTCAAACCGCGTTACATGCCAATCACTTCTCGGTGCGCGCCATTGAAGCGACAGCTCCACGGGGAAGGGATGGTTGGGAAGGAGACGGCAGGAGGGGATCGCCTCTCCCACAAAGAGATTTTCCATCGGGGGCTTCGCCATCGCGGGGTTTTAACTTCATTTTCGCGGGTGACTGAAGGGAAAATGATACCGTGGAGAGGATTTTCTCAAAATCACTCACTGTCAAATCAACGTCAGTCAATCACTCTTCCCCGGGAACTCGTTGGTTTATGTAGCTCGTCCCTCAAGAGCAGCGACCGAATTGAAGGAAAAAACAGCTGAGGAATAGCTTCACACGGGTTCCCCATCATGTTTGAATATAAGGATTGATTGACGCAATAAAGACTTTGACGTCCTCTGCTTTACAGGTTTCTATTTGTGATTAATACAGTACAGTTTGCGCTGTTAAAGCCTGAAGCATCGGCTATGCGTTTATTCGTTTGAATACATCAACACGGTAGTGAATCGTTTATTTTTATTTTTTTTTATTTTTTTTCTTTTTTTTTTTTTCTTTATTAAAGCGCATGCAACCTTTAAGTGGTCATGGGCGCTGAATACATTTCATGCAATTAACTAAAAAATGTTACAGTTTGTAGAACACTGATAATGTTTTCAACTTTTCAATTAAATTGTTCAAATGTGAGGAATTGTTCCCTATCAGTTCTTGAAGATTTCTTGGTGTGTCTGGTTGTAGGTCACAAAAAATTGGACATTCTGTAAGTAGATGACGAACCGTTAGTTGGCATCTGCATGTTGTGCATTCCGGTGGTGGTGTTCGCTGCGTGGACATAAGGTGATGATGAAGGGTAGTGAATCGTACCCAGTAAAACATATCAAAAATCGCCTTGAAAACTATGATAATTGTATCAGATGATAATATAATTCCAATAGAACTCTGACTTCCCGAAATCGAGTTTATTAAAACTTCTGTATCCTATTGGGCTTGTGTTGCGTAGGTAGGTAATTACCTACTTCAATTATATTAACTTATTACACTATTGATTAGTAAATACTTAGGAATTACTCATCATTAAATTATTTTTCTATTCCAACAATTGAAGGTTAATTACTTCCGAGTCAACCAAGGTGGGACCGTTTCAGCCTATTATCGATGAAAATTAAGCTATTGCGATGAATCCAAAATTTCTTTCATGGAAATTCGTTTTGAAATTTCTTGAGTTTCAAGCTTTTTGATGTGTGTATGTAGAGTTTGATTGAAAGGTTCTGGTTCTTTTCAATTTTCGCGTAAACAGAGGGTCATTGAAACTTCTCGGTGGTCTCAGCGTTACTCTTTCTGAGTCACCTGGTTATTTGATATTGCTCTAATATTTTTCACGGGTTCCCCATCATGTTTGAATTAAAGGATTGATTGACGCAATGAAGATTTTGACCTCCTCTGCTTGAAAAGTTTTGTATTTGTGATTAATACAGTACAGTTTGCGCTGTTATAGCCGATGTTTTAAGGTTCTGGACGGATGATGACATTAGAGGACGGTCGGAAACGGTCTCCTCCTGTATTAATCACAATTACAAAACTTTAAAGCAGAGGACGTCATTGTTATTGCGTCAATAAATCCTTACACTAATTAACCACCTCTGCACTATCGGCATTTTACATGGCATTTTACAATATAGGAATAGCTGAGGAATAGCTTCACACGGATTCCCCATCATGTTTGAATATAAGGATTGATTGACGCAATAAAGATTTTGACGTCCTCTGCTTGAAAGGTTTGTATTTGTGATTAATACAGTGAAGTTTGCGCTGTTGAAGCCGACGCTTCAAGGTTCTGGACTGATGATGACACTAAATGTCGAAACCGGTCTCCAGTTGTATTATTCACAAATACAAAACTTTAAAGCAGAGGACGTCATTTTTATTGTGTCAATCAATCCTTACTCTGATTAGCCACCTCTGCGCTATCGGCATTTTACATTTTGAATGGCATTTTACAATATAGGAATAGCTGAGGAATAGCTTCACACGGGTTCCCCCATCATGTTTGAATATAAGGATTGATTGACGCAATAAAGATTTTGACGTCCTCTGCTTTACTGGTTTGTATTTGTGATTGATACTGTACAGTTTGCGCTGTTAAAGCCGATGATTCAAGGTTCTGGACTGATGATGACACAAGAGGACGGTCGGAAACGGTCTCCTCTTGTATTAATCACAATTACAAAACTTTAAAGCAGATTACGCCAAATTTTTATTGTGTCAATCAATTCTTACTCTGATTAGCAACCTCTGCACTATCGGCATTTTACATTTTGAATGCCATTTTACAATGTAGGAATAGCTGAGGAATAGCTTCACACGGATTCCCCATCATATTTGAATATAAGGATTGATTGACGCAATAAAGATTTTGACGTCCTCTGCTTGAAAGGTTTGTATTTGTGATTAATACAGTACAGTTTTCGCTGTATGAAGCCGACGCTTCAAGGTTCTGGACTAATGATGACATTAAAGGTCGAAACCGATCTCCAGTTGTATTAATCACAAATACAAAACATTAAAGCAGAGGACGTCAAATTTTTATTTCGTCAATCAATCCTCTCTCTGAGTAGCCACCTCTGCACTATCGGCATTATACATTTTGAATATTTATATGGCGGCTACGTGTGTACTACCTATAAAATTCAAACACATACGGTTTGCACTGTTGAAGCCGAAGCTGTTAATACCAATGCTTTTCCTACGCATATTTAATAACATATCCCCTCGACTTTTCGTACGTACTTAGATAATGATATTATTAAGGCATTAACTATTTGAATAGATAGGAGCTCAAATCGAGAAATGTAATCATGCGTATACAATTATAGAAGTATAAGTTGTGGCAACTCGGAATAGGACACGCCGAGGAGTCTGGACGGGCCTTATGACGTTCGCAAGCCAACTAAAACTACGATCATACTCAATTGAAAAAATAATAAACCTTTGTGAAATAATTTGCAGCGTTTTGGAATGCACTCGTTTTTTTACAAAACCTCATGATCCCTAAGCCATTGTAGTGTCAAGGAAAGATGATATATTACCCAAAGTTATAAACTAATATTGCCAAGTAACCATAATGAACTAATATTGTGAAGATAAGGCACTATATACATTGTAGGTATACTATTGAGTAGTAGATACTTGTGAGCAGTAGGTGCTATACTATTGCAATTAGTCTTTCCTAATTAGCTGAGAGAGCAAAATTCTATCCCGTACACCTCAGAAGTTGAAATTTGATAGTGATACTCTCTAGGCCACTAAGAGACGATTGCAGTTATTGGTAGTTGAATAGCTTCATTTTTCTATGAAAATTCGCTAAAAAATAGAGAGGAAGTAGAATAGTAAAGGAGTAATGAAATTATGACAATTCACAGTGATCTATTATCCTACTACAACCTTCGTTCCCCGAAATTGTGAAGCAGCTAAATGTCCGGTTCATGTGCAACTAAAACATGAATTGCAATTCATGCGAGTGTTTAAACGGCGCCTCCTCTCACTCCACCCCCCGCTCACCCCCCTCACCACCCACCGTGACCCCCTGCCAAGCGTGCCAGGCGTGCGTCTAACAGTCAAAGCCTCAAAAAGACACTTTTTGCCCGTTTTTGGCCCATAGCATCTATGCGAGTAAAGCGATCGGGATGGTTAAACGTTAGGACCAACTAGACCCCAAATGGAGTCTATGTGCGAAAGAACAGGTTTTTTAAGTCAATTCTTAGGCCTTTTATGGCCCGGACGGCGGACGGCGGACACCGGACGGCGGACGGACATTTCAAATTTGGATTCTACGCACCTTCAAACGTAAAGTGACAAAGTTTGAGGGGGGGTTATAAAAATTTTTTGCTACACGATCACATAGGCTTATTATTGGAAATAATAAACCAAAAGTGACGAACGATTTTCCTGCTATGAAAACTGAAGGAGTTAAGTAAAATTAGATAAACAGAAAAAGAAAACAACGCTGCAAATTATTTCACAAAGGTTTATTATTTTTTCAATTGAGTATGATCGTAGTTTTAGTTGGCTAGCGTACGTCATAAGGCCCGTCCAGACTCCTCGGCGTGTCCTACTTCGAGTTGCCACAACCTATACTTCTATAATAATTATATAATATATACTTATTATATACTTATATAATTATTATATACGCATGTTTATATTTCTCGATTTGAGCTCCTATCTATTCAAATAGTTATTGCCTTAATAATATCATTATCTAAGTACGTACGAAAAGTCGAGAGGATATGTTATTAAATATGCGTAGGAAAAGCTTTGGTATTAACACACAAATATGACCTTGAAAAAAAAACATATTCATGCCTCGAACGAACGCCGGCGCCGTACCCACCACAAGCCGCGGCGCCGGCGCCTCCTCTCACTCCACTCCCCCGCTCCCCCCCCCCCCCCTCTCCACCCACCGTGACCCCCTGCCAAGCGTGCCAGGCCTGCGCGCGTCTAAAAAGACACTTTTTTTGCCCGTTTTTGGCCCATAGTATCTATGCGAGTAAAGCGATCGGGATGGTTAAACGTTAGGACCAACTAGACCCCAAATGGAGTCTATGTGCGAAAGAACGGGTTTTTTAAGTCAATTCTTAGGCCTTTTATGGCCCGGACGGCGGACGGCGGACGGCGAACGGCGAACGGCGGACGGACATTTCAAATATGGATTCTACGTACCTTGAAACGTAAAGTGACAAAGTTTGAGGGCGGGGTTAGCTCTTAAAGCTAACTTAAAGCGTGGTGTACAACAGTCATCAGCATGCACACTTGACTCGGTTTAGATCGGACGGAAATGTTATTCCACCGAAACCCACGCTGACAATTACAACTAGAAGCCCTCAATATATGGTATATATGGTTCATCGTGCGGTGGATTCTCCACTTAGGTCCCCACTACAATACGCCCGTAATGTATATAAAAAGAAAATATATGAGTGGTTGATAAAAATAGGCATTACGGAGGCAGAAAATATTATTTTTAGTATGTATATATAGAAAATTGATGTTTAGTAAGTTATTATTCATGAAGAGAAATGTAAATAATTAAGATTAATCAAGTTTGGCGCAGCTCTTGTGAGGCGACACAGGCTTATGCCTATTGCCCACAATAATGTTGGGAGACATGTTTAATTTGACATTATTTATGTATAAAGAATATGTAACATAATAAAAATAAATAAAAATTTTTTGCTACACGATCACATAGGCTTATTATTGGAAATAATAAACCAAAACCGTAGCATTTTTCTATACTAATTTTCGTACTCATGTTAGTCAGCCAATAGTCGATCCATGTCAGTGACAGGAACAAACAAAATTACCGATTGGTAACTATGTTAGTTTGTCACGAGTACATTCACGAATTCTTTACGATTTGCAGCCCAAATGAATTAAAGTTTCAGATAAGGGGTTGTCAGATGACTATTGACATTTTATGTCTTTGCTATGGCACATAAACTAAAAAAATGTCACGGAAAATAACTCACGAAAATATTTTGATGATTTCCACTTACAACCGAGTCGTTGCTAGGGAAATGGTACTTCGTCGTTTTTCATCCCACAAAATTTGTTGACCATTCGTTCGAAAGCTCTCGATTTATCCAACCAAATTATGTTAACTACTGCGAAGTGCGTGGCCAACAAGCTGAGTTGTGAGCAAGGTTATTTGAATAATTGTGTACACTAAGGTGATCATTCTCAATAACTGATATTGTGAACATGATTGCCACCTCTTGTTAGTTTCTGATGATTTCATTGAGCTGGTGTTTCGATGATTTGATTCATAGCAGGTGATCCAAATATTGCGAGAACGGTTTGATTTGTGAAGCGGTGGTTAAATCATTTTAATAGGTAATTTCTATGCTTTACACTCTAGGAAGCTGTAATTTCGTATGTAGCCGCTTTAGGACATTTACTTGACGATACCCTGGGTCCGGATCAGATGAGTGGCTCTTACAGCTAATTTCTATGTTTTACACTCTAGGAAGCTGTAATTTCGTATGTAGTCTCTTTAGCACATTTACGTGACGATGCCGAGGGTCCGGATCAGCTGAGTGGCTCTTAGAGCTTGCATACGAGTCTGCAACACATACCTGTCTTCAACTAAAGACATAAAATGTCCCAATGTGTTGCAAACTCGTATGCAAGCGTTTTTAATATTAATGTTAAATAATTATCATACAGTAAAATTATCATAATATGATACTCTATCAATAATATTCCTTTCAATTTCCGTACTTTTTGCACATTATCTCAACTTCATGAAGGAGCATTGAAATGTGAATATGGTAATTGAATACACGAATGAGCCATGGAATGCTTGGGATAAATCGGAGAAATTTGAATGGAAACTATATATTTAGGTTTATTATTTTTAATCGACCAGAAAAATAAAATTTATTCACTCCTCCCCCCACCCCCCACCCCCCACCACCCATGATTTTCAATTAACCCTGATGAGTACTACATAAGGGTTGAATTTGTGTCCCACCTACCCCCTGCTAGCTCACCAAAGTTCATTATTTCATCAGTTCTTTTAAAATCTTTTCTAAAATACAATATCAGCTGATTCATTTTCAAGCTTCTCAACAACTTTCAATGTATTATGCAGTTGATACTGCTACCACAAACCAGTGCACACCTCTAAATGTCTACTCATATCTGTAAGGACATAGGTGCCCCCCCCCAGAGGTGCAATGGGGGCCTAAATCCTCATAACAAGGTAGAGGAGGTAACAGAGGCATCCCGTCAGAGAGATACCACCCCTACTAATGAGCTTTTAATAAGCCATGTTCGGGGAAGGTTAATATTCCTGTCACCAGGATATCAACCGACGCCAACACAGCTGTCTAGAATGAGCGAGAACAGCGCGTCTTTCCCATTGATTCCTCAACGGGATGCCGACAACGCCATCTCTGGAGCTCTGACGGGAGCTTGATGGACCTCTCAGGAGGTAACTCTGTTACATATCCCAGACAACCATATAACTCATGGCTGCCCATCCTACTTCGAAATTTAATGATGAATCACATATTATAATATTATCGGATTTGCCCAAACATGTAGCCCACATTATGGTTACTTAGCAATATCAGTTTATAACTTTGCGTAATATATCAGCTTTCCTTGACACTAAAATGGCTTAGGGATCATAATATGTTGTGATAAAATGAGAGCATTCCAAAAAGTGGCGAAAGATTTTCCTGCTTTGAAAACTAAGGGAGTTACACTTTGCCAGTAACGTACTGATTGTACATGAAAATCAATATAAATAGAAAAACCTGAGTATGAGGAAAATATGAGGAAAAAACCGTTTTTGGCCTATTTTTGACTCATAGCATTGATGCGTGTGAAGTAATCGGGCTGGCTAGATTCTATGACCAACTAGACCCCAAGTGGAGTCCATGTGGGAAAGGGCGGATTTTTTTCATCAAGTTAAATACCTCTCATGGCCTGGACGGCTGCCTGCGGACGGACATTGCAGTCTTGGAATCTATGCACCTTGAAACGTAGAGTGTCAAAGTATGCGAGAAAATACACTTTTTCTCCTATACGATTACAAAGGCTTATTATTGGAAATATAATTTGTAATAACTTGTAATTTGATGACAAGTTAAGGTCCCAGAAAATCCTTTCTTCCCATTTCATGGTAAAATTAGCTGGAATACTGAACTGAAGATGCGTAATTGGGAGCTTCCAACGTCACTGCATCCGATTTTGAGGTGAAATGTGTGAAATCCTCTCGCCAGAATACCCGATTGAAGGACGCAGTTTCAGTCACTTAAAACACTCGAGACTTAAAGTCATGCCTCCTTGACAGACCGTGTAAGCTTATAAATCTGTCAAGCTCTTGACTGAGGAGAGGACATATTCCCAGGGCCAGACATGTTCGACTGATGAAGTCTACACAGACCGTCTGGGTAAACTATCTCTAGTGTTCGGATTTTTATCGCTCCCCCTTCAGAGGTCTGTTCTTGGTCTCGAGGGCCCTCGTTACTTGAAGCCCGTTCACAGAGCTTTGATGTCACTGATCCTAATACTGAATCTAAGACCAGCTGCTACCGCATCGAGTCCATTACCGTAAGTGCAACATACTACAATTTGCTTTTTACAATGATTAAATGTATATTTGAAATTATTTTCCTACGAAATTTCAGTTATTCAACCTACACTGACGATTGGTCCATGAAGTAAGAAAACAATCATGAAACAGACGCAGAAATGGCAACAACAGTTTATAATCTTAACATAGTACGCATCTTAAGTAAGAAATTATGAAATTAGTAGTTACGATTCTGGCTTTGACGTGAAATGGCTCACAACTTTCCATCTATCCCATCAAACTAAGTAATGCTAACCACTAATCTACTAACGAATCAAATCTACCGCCGTAAATCCACGTACTAATCAGTTCCACATCCTTTTTCTCTTTGACTATTACCGGAGCAACACAAAACTTCAAAGATTCGTCCTCTGGATCATTTACCTAGTGATTCCAGTTTTGACGAGAAATGGCTCATACCTGTCTATTTACCTTTATCAAACTGAACAATGCTAATCACTAATCCACCAACAAATCATATCAATCACCACATAACTGTGTAATCATCACTTCCACAACCTCTTCCTGTTTGATTGTTACTGGAGCCACTCAAAACATCATAGGTCCGTCCTGTGAACCATCTTTCAGCTGTTATTCCTGCTTTGACATGAATAGATCATATCTTTTCATATACCCCCATTAAACTAAGAAATGCTAATCACTAATCTACTAACGAATCCAATCTACCGCCACGTGCCCACGTGTATTCATCACTTCCATATCCTCATTCTCTTTGACTGCAACTGGAGCCAATCAAAACTTCAAAGGTTCTTCCTGTGGACCATCTACCCACTGTGACTCCAGTTTCTACGTGAAATGGCTCATACCTGTCCATCTACCTCCATCAAACTAAGTAATGCTAATCACTAATCTGCTAACGAATCCAATCTACCTCCACATAACCGCGTAATCGTCATTTCCATAACCTCTTCCTTTTCGTTTGATACTGGAGCCTCTCAGAACTTCTTAGTTTCGTCCTGTCGATCCCCTAACTAACGTTATTCCAGTTTTTCGTATGAAATGGCTCATAACTCTGCATCTTTCTCCACCAATATAAACAAAAGTGATCACTAATCCACTAACCAATCACTTCCAAATCAACCACAAAACCACTTAGTACTCATCACTTTCACATCCTCTTCCTGATTTTGACTATTATTGGAGCTACTCAAAACACCATAGGCTCGCCTGGTGACGATCTATCAGCAAGCTACACCATGCTAAATCAAGCTAAACAATGCTAATCACTAATCTGCTGAATTAAATCAACCGCAACATATTAACCACGTAATCGTCATTTTGATACCCTCTCTCATTGACTGATATTGAAAACTCAGAGCTTCCTAGTTTTGTCCTGTAGACCACCTACTTAACGTTATTCCAGTTTTCATATGAAATGGCTCATAACTGTGCATCTACCTCCACCGATATAAACAACAGTGATCACTGATCCACTAACCAATCACCACTTAGTACTCATCACTTCCACAACCTCTTCCTGTGATCACTGATCCACTAACCAATCACCACTTAGTACTCATCACTTCCACAACCTCTTCCTGAGTATGACTGTTATTGGAGCTACTCAAAACATCATAGGTTCGCCCTGTGACGATCTATCAGCAGTTATTCCTGCTTTGACGTGAAATGGCACGTAACTTTCCATTTACCTCCATCAAGCTAAACAATGCTGATCAGTAATCTGCTAGCGAATCAAATTAACCGCCACATATTATTCACGTGATCGTCATTTTGGTACCCTCTCTCTTTGACTGATATTGAAAATCAGAGCTTCCTAGTTTTGTCCTGTAGACCACCTACTTAACGTTATTCCAGTTTTCATATGAAATGGCTCATAACTCTGCATCTACCTCAACCGATATAAACAAAAGTATCACTAATCCACTAACCAATCACTACAAAATCAATGACCACTTAATACTCATCACTTCCACAACCTCTTCCTGTTTGACTGTTACTGAAGCTACTCAAAACATCATAGGTTCGTCCTGTGACGAATTATCTACAGTTATTCCTGATTTGACGTGAAATCTACACCAATTTCACTTAAGAAAGCTAATCATTGATCTACTAACGAATTAAATCAATCACCACAAAACGATGTAATCAGGCTGGGTTTTCTCGACCACTGAGTCAAATGTTGAAAGTGTTGGGTTTCTTGAGGGTTGGTCAAATAAAATGTCTATCTTCTAGGCCGACGTTTCGAAATATTACTATTTCACTTTAGAGCTTAGAAATATGTATTTTGATGCTTGTTTCATACTGATTCTCGTCATAGAGCTTTAGTAGATCTACAACACATTGGGTGCACATGCCTAATCTTCGGATTACTGAAGTTTCCCACTAGTAATTAACAACATATTGTGACTCACACTGTGCGTCTTAGGCGTCCCTGGACAAGATTTCAGTATTTCTGGTCCTACAATGCCCATGACGCACAGTGTGAGTGAATTTAGAAATAGGTAGAAGAAGTACTAAATTTCATAGATATTTGAATATTTATTCATATTTATGTAAATCAGTCTTGTGCGAGAGCTCGTTGGAATAACATCGGAGCGACCTCCCGCGATAAAGGTTTATTACACTGATGTTTCGCTTCGCGTTTGGGAATGTTTATTTAGTGGGATGACTGACAAGGCGGACGCCGCTGGCGAGCAGACGACGCTCCAGGACATTGTTGATCAAACTAAGCAAGAGTTATTGCAACATCGCATAACAACAAGAGCCTTCGCTGACCCCAACGTAAGTGATGCTTTTAATCATCTGTACTCTATTATAACTGACTTATGCGATTACCTCAGTCAAGCTAACGATCATATTGTTAAATTAAATGAAAATCAAAAGGAAAAACAAAGGACATCGGAATTAACTCAACCCAACGTCCCTACATCCTACATAGCCCAGTCAAATTAGAGGAAACAGGAGAAAAAATTCATAGTAAAGAAATTTCTTCACCAGGCTCTTCCTTCACACGTCTTGAATCATATCTCAAAAGTCCCCTAGTATGGGGGGTGAGCTCGATGAGGGGGGGTGTTTTTCTCCTTTTTTTTCGACTTTTTTTTCGGTTTTTTGCCTATAACTCGAAAAGTAAGCGTTTTAGCGACTTGTTTAATATGACCAGAATAAAAGTGCATACAATTTCCTACAATTTGCACTCCTGACTTCATTCTCTACGATCAGGTGTTCCACCGCTAGAGCGAGTTGAAAAGTAGGTATCATTTCAAAAAATCAGCAAAAAGACCTTTATGCTCTTTTTACGCAGAAATCATTCGTATGTAGCTTCTGGGTGACTTAGAATACATCATGATTTGTTTTAAGAACATCAGTGATGCTCGGACAGTGGTTTGAGCAGGTTTCATGTGTGTATTTTTTTTCTGTTCTTCGCTTACATCCTGGAAACTGTGATAACCATAACATATTTTCAGCACCCTTACCAACTCACTGTGAATTATCAGTGAATATATATGTATATAAAACACAGTGGCTCTAAAAAAGAAAAGAAAAAAAAGGAACTAAAGAAAATGAGCTGTGTTTTACCAAAAAATGTTTAATGTGCAGGTACAGTATAACCCATGTTAAAGTAATATTCACAAAAGGAGTGGGAGGGGGAAGGGGTCATCAATCTTCACAGGTATCTGCTCTTCATCCATTGAGAATCACCATCCACAGTCAAACTGAAAATTCAAAATTGGATTACAGTGAGGTGCATATAATCTTATATTGATAGATAGATGAAGTTCATGCAGATGATTAGGATGAAACTTACAGGGCGATGACATATGTGTTGAGTGGGTGGTCTTATGGTTCCATATCTGTTTCATCATCTTCTGTAGATGAACCGTCGTCAGCAAGTGGTGGGTTATTTTTGCAGGAACCTGAACAGTTGGAGCAGAGTGTTGAGCAATGGACGCCAGCTCTGCGGCATCCACATCGACCACTACCGCAGCTTTTGGTGCAGCTGCAAAATATATTCTGCAGAATTTCAGATGTTGCTGGTGGATCCAAAGTTGGAATTGGTTTGAGGAAGCCATCGTCTCCCTACTCCAGCCCCAGTTCTGCAGAATATATTTTGCAGCTGCACCAAAAGCTGCGGTAGTAGTCAATGTGGATGCCGCAGAGCTGGCGTCCACTGCTCAACACTCTGCTCCAACTATTCAGGTTCCTGCAAAAATAACCCACCACTTGCTGACGACGGTTCATCTACAGAAGATGATGAAACAGACATGGAACCATAAGACTACCCACTCAACACATATGTCATCGCCCTGTAAGTTTCATCCTAATCACCTGCATGAACTTCATCTATCTATCAATATAAGATTATATGCACCTCACTGTAATCCGATTTTGAATTTTCAGTTTGACTGTGGATGGTGATTCTCAATGGATGAAGAGCAGATACCTGTGAAGATTGATGACCCCTTCCCCCTCCCACTCCTTTTGTGAATATTACTTTAACATGGGTTATACTGTACCTGCACATTAAACATTTTTTGGTAAAACACAGCTCATTTTCTTTAGTTCCTTTTTTTCTTTTCTTTTTTAGAGCCACTGTGTTTTATATACATACATATTCACTGATAATTCACAGTGAGTTGGTAAGGGTGCTGAAAATATGTTATGGTTATCACAGTTTCCAGGGTGTTAGCAAAGAACAGAAAAAAAAAAAAAAATACATACATGAAACCTGCTCAAACCACTGTCCGAGCATCACTGATGTTCTTAAAACAAATCATGATGTATTCTAAGTCACCCAGAAGCTACATACGAATGATTTCTGAGTAAAAAGAGCATAAAGGCCTTTTTGCTGATTTTTTGAAATGATACCTACTTTTCAACGCGCTCTAGCGGCGGAACGCCTAATCGTATAGAATGAAGTCAGGAGCAAAAATTGTAGGAAATTTTATGCACTTTAATTCTGGTAATAGTAAACAAGTCGCTAGAACGCTTACTTTTCGAGTTATAGGCAAAAAAACGAAAAAAAAGTCGAAAAAAAGGAGAAAAACACCCCCCCCCCCCCTCCTCGAGCTCACCCCCCATACTAGGGGACTTTTGAGATATGATTTACTAGGTGTGAAGGAAGAGCCTGGTGAAGAAATTTCTTTACTATGAATTTTTTCTCCTATTTGCCTCTTTTTGGTCTAATTTGACTGGGCTAACAGTACGGACGAAGACGAATTGTCTAGAGAAACTGACTGGATCTTAAAAAGGGCCCGCAAGAAGCGTAAGGCTCAGCGTTCTCCGGAGGTTGAATGGCCTACTAACACGACTAAGACTGACAAGGACGTAACCAAGGTAACCAAGGTAGAAACGATTAAGCCTAAAAAGGACCCTCCTCCACCACCCATAAATGTTGTAGGGCTAAAGAGCTACGCAGCCCTCAAAGATATGTTACTGAATATCCCTAGAGAGCAATACAAGGTCACTGCTCTCAATAATAACGTTTGGAAAATAAACGTAGATACAAGAACCAATTGGAAACTGATTACAGACAAACTACGTTCAGATAAAAAACAGAGGTACACATATCAAGACAAAGCAGACAGACATATTAAGGTCATGGTTAGAGGATTACATGAAACATGTGAGAAAACTGACATTATTGGAGACCTTAAGGAGCAAGGTCTTGCCATCCTGGATGTTACCAACATTCTCAAGAAAGAGAAAAGGAAAAATGACAGTGGTGGAATTGTAACCATTCATAAACCTCTTCCTCTCTTTATGTTAACCTTCGACAAAAATGAGGATGTAAATAAAATCTATAGTATTAAGGCCATTCTCAACATAATTGTGAAGATTGAGCCGGTGAAAAAAACTTCTAAACTCATTCCCCAATGTAAGAATTGCCAGTCATACATGCATACCCAATCCTACTGCGGGAAGGAATCTGCTTGTGTGAAATGTGCTGGAAAGCATAAAACTTCTGAATGTACCCTGAACAAAGCGGACTCCCCCAAATGTGTCAACTGCAAAGGGAATCATCCAGCAAATTATCGAGGATGCGAGGTAGCTAAGGAGCTACAAAGAATGAGAAACAAAATTACTAAACCCCAACTGAAAGAACAGACCAAGCGCGATGCTTCAGTTGAGAGGAATTTTAATAGGCGGAAATCGCTTACTTCAACCATTACAGGAGCAACTACTTCAAAGGTTTCATATGCTACCGTTGCTAAAAAAGAGGTTAATGTGTCGAACACAGAAAAAATGCTGGCACAGATACTGGAAAGACTGGATGAACAAAAACATACCAATAAACAGTTATTTGAAAGAATAACTAAGCTAGAAAAAGGACTTACTAGCCATGGACTGATTTAATGGGACCGACTTTAAGAATAGCAACATGGAATGCGAACGGATTGCTAAATCACATTAAGGAAGTCGAATTATTTCTCCACTCCAACAAGATAGACATCTTACTTATTTCTGAAACCCATTTCACTCGGACGTCATACATCAAAATAAGAGGATACACGTGTTATCATACGTTACACCCAAGTAATAAAGCTAGAGGAGGTTCGGCAATTCTCATTAAAGCTAACATCACTCACCATGAAGAACCAAAAATCGAAGAGGAAAAAATGCAGGTAACTTCGGTCAAGGTACAACTCAATAATAAAAGCTTTAGTATAGCCGCAATATACTGTCCCCCCAGGTTTAACTTAAAGAAAGATGATTATAATATGATCGCTTGGTAACAACTTTATAATAGGAGGTGACTACAATGCCAAAAATACCTTCTGGGGTTCGCGATTAACCACGGCTAAAGGTAAAGAGTTGTATGAAGCAGCAGCTTCTTTCAAGTGCGACTTCCTCTCAACTGGAAGGCCTACATACTGGCCCACGGATGCTAACAAAACCCCAGACCTAATAGACTTCTTTATAAGCAAAGGTATCTCAAGTGGTTACAAAAATCTAGAGGACAGCGATGACCTACCCTCTGACCACTCGCCTGTCATAATAACAATCAGTGAAAAAGTAATCATTAGTGAAAATTCTCCGAGTTTATTCAATAGAAATACTTGCTGGTCCTGTTTCCGGCAGCAATTGGAAACATCGATCGACCTTAAAGTTCCTCTGAAAACCCCTAAACAACTGGAAGACGAACTCGACTTATTCATCAATAACATACAACAAGCAGCCTGGTTATGTACCCCAATAAACCAAAACTGTAACTATGACACTAATTCGAAATCATATCCGTTAGAAGTAAGGGATCTCCTGTGCGCCAAACGTAAAGCCAGAAGGAAATGGAAGAATAACAGAACCCCTGAAAACAAAACTATTCTTAATAGACTCGGTAACAAACTTAAATATCTTATTAGATCAATAGATAACCAATCAGTTGAACATTTTTTGAGTAACCTAACTGCAGAGAAAGACACCGAATACTCCCTCTACAAGGTAACCAAAAATATAAATAGACCTAAAGTTCATTCTCCTCCAATCAAAAAGGATGACGGGACATGGGCCAGAAGTAACCGAGAGAAAGCTCAACTTTTTGCAGATCATCTCTATGAAACTTTTCAACCTCTTCCAGTGCAGACACCTGAAGAAAACGCAACACTGATAGAAAAAACGGATGAGCTTGATATTCGGCCCGTTACGTTAAAAGAACTCAAAGATGAAATTAAGGGCAACATTAATCCTAAAAAGACCCCAGGCTATGACCTGATAACCGGTCGAATTGTGAAAGAGCTCCCTGAAAAGGCTATAACAAAACTACTTCATATCATCAACGCCACGTTCAGGTTACGACATGTACCTTCCCAGTGGAAAGTAGCGGAAGTCATAATGATCTCCAAACCAGGAAAATCACCAAATGAGAAGACGGGGTACCGACCCATATCCCTCCTCCCTGTCTTATCAAAACTGTTCGAAAAATTGTTGCTCAAACGGCTTAAACCAATTATTGAAGACAGAAAATTGATACCAGACCACCAATTCGGTTTCAGGCAACGCCACTCTACGCTAGATCAAGTTCATAGAATCACTAACATAATAGAAAAGGCTCTAGAAGGTAAAAAAATATGTGCCAGTATCTTCCTGGACGTGGCCCAGGCATTTGACAAGGTCTGGCACAAGGGACTTGAGTATAAACTGCACAGGGATCTCCCAAAACAGTTTTACTTACTCCTAAAATCCTACCTAGCGAACAGACACTTCAGGGTAAAGCAGGGTGACCAGTACTCTGTCTTGAAGCCTATAAAAGCAGGGGTACCGCAAGGCAGTTTCCTGGGCCCAGTACTTTACCTGCTGTACACACGAGATCTTCCACAACAGGAAAACACAACTGTAGCTACTTTTGCAGATGATACTGCCATCCTCTCTGTTGGAGATGACGCTGAAACTGCAACTCGCAATCTACAGACGTCCACTAACAAGGTTGTCAATTGGACCAAGATGTGGAGAATGAAACTAAATGAAACAAAGTCAGTGCATATCAACTTTACTAATAGAAAAATCATAGCCCCAGAAGTTGAGATCAACTCAAATAAAATTCCATACTCTGACACTGTAAAATACTTAGGGATGCACCTTGATTCCAAACTTAACTGGAAATATCACATTGAAAAAAAGAATCAGGAACTAAAAATCAAGTTCAGAAAGATGTACTGGTTGATGGGAAGGAACTCCCATCTCTCACTACACAATAAATTACTCATATACAAACAGATACTGCGCCCTATCTGGACCTATGGATTCAGCTTTGGGGTTGTGCGAAAAAATCGAATATTAAAACAATTCAAACCCGACAAAATATAATACTGAGAAGTATAGTTCAGGCCCCCTGGTTCATGCGGAATGATGATATTCATCGAGACTTGAGGGTAGAAACGGTCACCGAAATTATCGCCAAATATGCAAGGAAGCACGAACATCGCCTCCACAAACACGAGAACCTGGAGATGCTCAACGTTTTAAACAACGAAGGAGAACTTCGGCGACTCAAGAGAAATAAACCTCTGGACCTAACTGTGCTGTGCAAATAGTGCAAGTGTAATCCAGTGTTCTTTTAACTGTACTTGATACAAGTATGGGCCAGGTTTTGCTGTAAACCTCCCCCCTTAGTGAGCCTAACATGAAATGTAATATTGCTAGATGAGATGTATATGTTTCAGTTGCAATAAATAAATCACGAAAAAAAAAAAAAAAAAAAAAAAAAAAAATTTATGTAAATAGTTTCAAAAATACAGGAAACAAGATGATAAAAATATTAAAACGTCTTTTCATTAATAAACAAGTTGTCTATCTGTACCCGATTCTTTAGGGACTAAGGGCGGAATAACACGTTATTATTCGAACCAATTGAACTTCGAACCATCGCTACTTCTCTGTACCAGAAATTGCCCCAACCACGTTGCATTCTTTGAAAAAACCTACCTGCCATACCCTTAGCTGTAACCTCTCGTTGAAATACGTAAAATATTTTACTCACACTGTGCGTCATGGGCACTGTTGGCCAGACCGCTCATGACGCACACGTGTAAGTCATGGGCAGCCAACGTGACAATATCTTTGACTCTTGACAGCCATGTTATCAGTTACCTTAACAGTTATTAAACTGTGATAACATTTTAGTCCAAGCTGCTGTTATTGGTACACACCTCTTTTAACTTTAATTTCGCCCTTATCTTATATAACTTTGTTCAGTTTTGTCAGTACACCCCAGAGTCAAAGGTATGGTTTAAGTAGATACCTACGGACTAAAGCTCCTTGACGAGGATCAATATGAAATAAGCATCAAAATACATATTTCCAAGTCCTGAAGCTGAAATATAAATATTTCGAACCGTAGGCCTAGAAGATCGACTTTACATTTGACCAACCCTCAAGAAACCCAAAACATTTTACATCTAATCACGTAATCGTCACTCTTTCTCTTTGACTGATACTTGTAACAGCTATCGAAAACTGTTACGGTGATTCGTTCAATGGAACGGCGTGCCCACTGCTATCCCCAGCGCCCAAGGCCGCTTGCAATCAATCGTTGCTGAACCTTCAGAACGGTGAGTCTACCACTCTGTTACATTTTGCGTCAATTGTAATAATACTACATAAACTCTATACTATCATTATGACAGTTTTTTGGGGTTCTTGAGAGTCGGTCAGTAGTCGGTGAAGAACCCCAAAAAACTGTCATAATTATCACCTAGCGGTCAATAAACTAAACCATATTGTAAACTCCTATCGTTTATACTAATATACTAATACATAATCCATTGCTATCCCGCATACCTCTCTCGCTCCTGCGGTATTTTTTTTTTTTTTTTAACTCTTTCTATTAACTTCGATTCTCTTCTTGCTTGCTTGCTTTCTTTCTTTCTTGAGACAAAATTTCAGATCGATTTTTAACCCACTTCCCGATATCCAATCGATCTGAAATTTTGCACACGAGTTCATGCTGGCGTACATTTTAATCTATCAAATTTTCGCGAAGAAAAAGTTAGTTATACTATAAATTTTCGAAAATTTGAAATTTAATATGGGACACCTTATAAGTGTTGTGTATTGTAGGGAGGAGGAGGTGGAGGGAGGAGGATGAGGGAGGAGGAGGAGGGGAGGAGGAGGAGGGTGAGAGGGAGGAGGAGGAGGAGGGAGGAGGAGTGAGTGAGGAGGAGGATGAGGAGGAGGAGGGAGGAGGAGGAGAAGGAGGGAGGAGGAGGAGAAGGAGGGAGGAGGAGGAGGAGGAGGAGGAGGAGGAGGAGGGAGGAGGAGAAGGAGGAGGAGGGAGGAGGAGAGGAGAGGAGGAGGAGGAGGGAGGAGGGAGGAGGAGGAGAAGGAGGGAGGAGGAGAATTGAGGAGGAGGAGGAGGGAGGAGAAGGATACTATTGAACGTCTGCATAAAATGACAACGAATCCAGGGTCAATAAAATATTAAATGATTTTCCTTGTCAATTTAATTTAAGTTATTATCAATGTGATTTTGAAACAATGTGATTTTGTTTCAATTTACTGTTGCCAAGAAACTACCAAATATTGAAACAACAATAAAATTAACTGAGAACATGAGAAAAAGAAAGAGTTACCTACATTAAAAACTTGTTTTTATGGGTTCATTTTTTTTCATCTTTAAAAGAAGTCAATATAAGAAACTAATCAACCGACAGGCTAGATAGAAAAAAAACCTCTTATTACCTTTCTTTTGGAGCGACATAATGAAAACCGTAATAAATTATCCCAGTGATTGAAATCTTATTCTAATCTTTCACCTGAAAGATTGAAATATACTGTAGAAATCCAAGAATTTTTATCACGACAATCGGAAGATTGTTACATACTGGGGCAGTTTATAACTTTTTAGGTCCTTCCTGTGGAACATCTACCTACTGTGATTCCAGTTTTGACGTGAAATGGCTCATAAATCCCCATCCACCTCCATTACCAACGGAGTCCATTTGAAAATTAATGAGGACGTCGCAGCGACCCAAATGCATCGCTTGACGGTCTAATTACGCGTGATGAAATATCGCGCGAAGAAACGAACTTGACGGCTTTCCATATGTCCGTGAGAATTGTGTTGTTCATGATACTCTTCAAATTCGAACATGTTTTTGGTCGAACCAAATTTGGATTGAAATGGGACTCTAGCTTGTCTATCGACAAGCTAAAATATTCAAATAAGTATTTCTTGTTATGTTTCAGAATGTTTACACTCTTGAATATATATTACATTCTCTCTCTCTCTCTCTCTCTCTCTCTCTCTCTCTCTCTCTCTCTCTCTCTCTCTCTCTCTCTCTCTCTCTCTCTCTCTCTCTCGCTCTCTCTCTCACTCTCTCTCTCTCTCTCTCTCTCTCTCTCTCTCTCTCTCTCTCTCTCTCTCTCTCTCTCTCTCTCTCTCTCTCTCTCTCTCTCTCATCTCTCACTCTCTCTCTCTCTCTCTCTCTCTCTCTCTCCTCTCTCTCTCCTCTCTCTCTCTCTCTCTCTCTCTCTCTCTCTCTCTCTCTCTCTCTCTCTCCTCTCTCTCTCTCTCTCCTCTCTCTCTCCTCTCTCTCTCTCTCTTCTCTCTCTCTCTCTCTCTCTCTCTCTCTCTCTCT
Source organism: Adelphocoris suturalis (assembly GCA_030762985.1). Taxonomy (NCBI): domain Eukaryota; kingdom Metazoa; phylum Arthropoda; class Insecta; order Hemiptera; family Miridae; genus Adelphocoris; species Adelphocoris suturalis. Next base: position 8,217,000 of record CM061044.1, read on the forward strand.
CTCTCTCTCTCTCTCTCTCTCTCTCTCTCTCTCTCTCTCTCTCTCTCTCTCTCTCTCTCTCTCTCTCTCTCTCTCTCTCTCTCTCTCTCTCTCTCTCTCTCTCTCTCTCTCTCTTCTCTCTCTCTCTCTCTCTCTCTCTCTCTCTCTCTCTCTCTCTCTCTCTCTCTCTCTCTCTCTCTCTCTCTTATTACTTTTTAGGTCCGTCCTGTGAAACATCTACCTACTGTGATTCCAGTTTTGACGTGAAATGCCTCATAAATCCCCATCCACCTCCATTACGAACGGAGTCCATTTGAAAATTAATGAGGACGTCGCAGCGACCCAAATGCATCGCTTGACGCTCTAATTACGCGTGATGAGATATCGCGCGGAAGAAACGAACTTGACGGGTTTTCATACGTCCGTGAGAATTGTGTTGTACATGATAATCTTCAAGTTCGAAAATGTTTTTGGTCGAACCAAATTTGGATTGAAATGGGACTCTACTCTAGCTTTTCTATCGAGAAGTTAAAATATTCAAATATGTATTTCTTGTCATGTTCCTCTATGTTCACACTGTTGAATATATTACATTCTCTCTCTCTCCTATAACTTTTTAGGTTCTTCCTGTGGAACATCTACCTACTGTGATTCCAGTTTTGACGTGAAATGCCTCATAAATCCCCATCCACCTCCATTACCAACGGAGTCCATTTGAAAATTAATGAGGACGTCGCAGCGACCCAAATGCATCGCTTGACGCTCTAATTACGCGTGATGAGATATCGCGCGAAGAAACGAACTTGACGGCTTTCCATGCGTCCCTGAGAATTGTGTTGTTCATGATACTCTTCAAGTTCGAAAATGTTTTGGTCGAACCAAATTTGGATTGAAATGGGACTCTAGCTTGTCTATCGACAAGCTAAAATATTCAGATACGTATTTCTTGTTATGTTTCAGAATGTTTACACTCTTGAACATATATTACATTCTCTCTCTCTCTCTCTCTCTCTCTCTCTCTCTCTCTCTCTCTCTCTCTCTCTCTCTCTCTCTCTCTCTCTCTCTCTCCCTCTCTCCCTCTCTCTCTCTCTCTCTCTCTCTCTCTCTCTCTCTCTCTCTCTCTCTCTCTCTCTCTCTCTCTCTCTCTCTCTCTCTCTCTCTCTCTCTCTCTCTCTCTCTCTCTCTCTCTCTCTCTCTCTCTCTCTCTCTCTCTCTCTCTCTCTCTCTCTCTCTCTCTCTCTCTCTCTCTCTCTCTCTCTCTCTCTCTCTCTCTCTCTCTCTCTCTCTCTCTCTCTCTCTCTCTCTCTCTCTCTCTCTCTCTCTCTCTCTCTCTCTCTCTCTCTCTCTCTCTCTCTCTCTCTCTCTCTCTCTCTCTCTCTCTCTCTCTCTCCTCTCTCTCTCTCTCTCTCTCTCTCTCTCTCTCTCTCTCTCTCTCTCTCTCTCTCTCTCTCTCTCTCTCTCTCTCTCTCTCTCTCTCTCTCTCTCTCTCTCTCTCTCTCTCTCTCTCTCTCTCTCTCTCTCTCTCTCTCTCTCTCTCTCTCTCTCTCTCTCTCTCTCTCTCTCTCTCTCTCTCTCTCTCTCTCTCTCTCTCTCTCTCTCTCTCTCTCTCTCTCTCTCTCTCTCTCTCTCTCTCTCTCTCTCTCTCTCTCTCTCTCTCTCTCTCTCTCTCTCTCTCTCTCTCTCTCTCTCTCTCTCTCTCTCTCTCTCTCTCTCTCTCTCTCTCTCTCTCTCTCTCTCTCTCTCTCTCTCTCTCTCTCTCTCTCTCTCTCTCCTCTCTCTCTCTCTCTCTCTCTCTCTCTCTCTCTCTCTCTCTCTCTCTCTCTCTCTCTCTCTCTCTCTCTCTCTCTCTCTCTCTCTCTCTCTCTCTCTCTTATTACTTTTTAGGTCCGTCCTGTGGAACATCTACCTACTGTGATTCCAGTTTTGACGTGAAACGGCATAAATCCCCATCCACCTCCATTACCAACGGAGTCCATTTGAAAATTAATGAGGACGTCGCAGCGACCCAAATGCATCGCTTGACGCTCTAATTACGCGTGATGAGATATCGCGCGGAAGAAACGAACTTGACGGGTTTTCATACGACCGCCGAAAACGTTTGTCCCTGCGGCCGACGTCGGCCGCAACGGCTCTGACACCTGGGAGGGAATAAGCGACCGAAAACGGAGCGAAAACCCGGGCGGGCGCTCTCGTGACACCGCTGACGAGATGCGGTCGCGGGACGTCTGGTCGGGGGAACCCGCTTGGTTTTGTCGGGGAGGATGGCGGCGACGTGAGGGCTCCTTTCGTCACTGAAATTGGCTCATAAACCAGAAACCTCGGGAGTTATGACTCCACAATGCGGTCCTCCCCCCCTCGACACCACCACCGCCGTTATGGAGGGAAAAAACCTCCTTTGTGATACTTGCGGTTTCCCCGGAGTTATCACCCAATAAAAGCGAAATTTCGTCCGTTGTCTGTGCGAGTCCCTCGATGCGGACAGATATCGCGAAACGTTCATTTCCAATAATAAAAATAATAAATACCCCACAAAAAGGTCGTACTCTTACAGCGTGCCTTACGAGCGAATCAATCTACCATGGTAGCAGTCGAACATTTTGGTCACTTTTGTGATAATCTAATGATTGCCTACCCTTTATCCTATGTAACAATATAAGTACTCAGTGAATAATTAGAGATGAAGGGGAATGAGTGGACCACAAAATTTAATCACTTGGATAAGTTTATTTACCGCTTTTGGCGCTCCAGAAGAAAGGTAACTAAAGGGGTTTTCTGACTTAGCTGTAGTCTTGATGTGTCTAGAAATTCCGTCTTTGTCTGTGCAAGTCCCTCGATGCGGACAGATATCGCGAAACGTTCATTCCCAATAATAAATACCCCACAAAAAGGTCGTACCCTTACAGCATGTCTTTACGAGCGAATCGCTTGAGTATCTACCAAGGTAGCAGTCGAACATTTTGATCACTTTTGTGACAATCTAATGATTGTCGTAATTAAATTCCGACCTTTTATCCTAATGTAACAATATAATTCAGTCATTAATTAGGGATGAAGGTGAATGAAGAAGAAGAAGAAAAAGAAGAAAGAGTTTTATTGTAGTAACGAATAGAATGCATTACAGTCGTCAATAAACTTACATCTAAGAAATACAAATACAAATATTTATAAACTAAATAATAATAACAATAATAATAATAACATTTATACGGTTTTAGAGCTTAAATCGCTAAATTTTATTTCAAAAATCTCTTCAGTAGAAAACCATTCCTTTCTTTGTAAACCAACAGTGATACTTTTTTTTATACGCTTTTAATGACAGTCCTTAATTACAGATGGTAAAAATTATAAGCTTTTTATGGTAACTATTATAGCTTAAAAATTATAAGGGGCCGAAACCCCTAAATTTTCAAGTACAAAAAAATTTACTTTATTATTTTATCCAATTTTAGAATAGTTTAATAGAACATTTCATGGTAAATAAGAGATACAAATTCGCTGCCATTGCTGTACCTCCTTTTTAAAAGTTGACACATGTGAAAAATCAATTTTTCGTAAAAAAAAAAAAAAAAAAAAAAAAAAAAAAAAAAAAAAAAGCAAGCTTTTTTCCTTGTACGAGTATAAATTCGATTGATGATTTCTGAGAAAACAATTTTTTTCCTGGTTATAAAATATAGAATAGAATTTCCAAAAACGTGCGTGCACAAAGGTTTATGGCCTCATTTTTAAGTGAAGTGCGATTTCGGTGGATGGTAGTAAAAATTAAAAAACCGCATTTTCAGATGTTCAGAAGAGTGAAACTATGAATGCAAACACGTGCGACGGGTTCTCGCTGTTAAAGATACATTTAGTAGGGTCTCACATAAACAGATAGATTAAAATCAGCTGCTCCAGTTCGCCCCCAGTCTTGTTCATTGAATTCTTATTGAAACATGTCTCTAGGTTAAAGTTGAGTTCTTCGTTCATGCACTTGACCATATTTTACACTAGAAACAGCCTAGAAACTCAAGTTTGGTCTAAATGGTATTGAAGAAAGGAATGAGTTCAAAAGACAGCCATTCCGGGAGTATATAAACTGTTTGCTAATTGTTCCGATGGTAGAGGTTTTGGCCGTTTTTAGAGGGTTCTGGTCCACTGTGCGCCGTTCTCTCTGAACTGTTCTGGGTAACAGTTATTGTCAGCTGTTACACTTTTGTGATAAGGAATGTGATCAAAACAAAGTGTTCACTCACCTACGAAGAACAAGTAATGGGGCTTTGATGCCATCTGGCTAGCTGAAGTAGGAAGTGTACTCATGAAAAAGTATTTCAGTAATAGCAAGCACGATTCGCTTGTAGAAGAAGTAGAGCTGCTAGAATCCAATCCAGAGTACGCTCATATTCGTTTACCTGATGGAAGAGGAACAACGGTTTCTACCTCGATCAGGTGTACTAGTCGAACCGAACCTGGAACCTATAAGAGATATTGAAGAGAACTCGCCAACACCTGCAGACCAAATAATAATGATGACGAGGTTAACATTTCCACTCAGGGATTTCCCACCACGCTAAGTGATACTTCGTTAGGGAAACAAATTCGTTCAAGACATCCCCCTGCTTATCTGAAGGACTATTTGACTGAATTCTAGGAAGGGGTGATTGTTGTGATTATTGAACTCCATGCAATGAAACACCATGACCAAATTGTTCCTTGTATTGTACCTCACAACTCTGGCAGAAAAATGGTGGCGGAAGAAGTAGACTGGAAATGAGTTATTCTACACAATGCAAACCGAATTTTCACTGATGTTAAATGTACAGAATGCTGTTTGTTGTTTATTCTGCTCGCTAAACAACGATTTAGATACGAGCAAAACAAGTTTACAAAGAACTCGTGACATCATTTTTATGTAGCAATGCGAAGCTGAGCGGCGGTGCTCGTAAAATCGGATGAACCTTGGGGAACCCGGAGATCGTTCCGTCCCCCCTTTTTGGAGTCACATAGTGCGGAGACATTGCAAAAAGCGTCTTCCGCATATTTTATTTATCAAAATGCTCCAACTCCACTTCGCTTTTGAGTCTCCGGCAAAGCTAACTGAAGGCACTTGGAAGTAGTACTGGAAGTCAGTGTAGAGTTTACGAGGTCGTAAAATCAGGTGATTATTCTTCTGGCTATAGAACGTTGGGACTACTCTTTTTCATTTCGTCAGTCCACATTTCGTACGACGTAATTATACTACTTCATCTACATACCCATAGATGAACTACAACTCAACCTGTACCGTAAATTGCGACAACATGCAACAAGTACGCAACTTGAAACTAAAAAAAGTTCCAGTCATGCAGCATGATCGTATGAGCGAATTTCCGTGAATAATCGTATTATAATATGTGATAAAACATATTGCTTTAGAATAGGTCCATTGTTTGTAAATTCGAGCAGTTCGAGCACTCATAACATAATTACCATAGCGTAATATAGTTAACTACTAATTTTATGGCAGCAAAACTCTTTAAAAATGATATTCTGCAATTCAAAGAAGATCAGGAAACTGTAGCTATTTTGGGAGTTTTTGAATAGATTTTTCAGCAAATATTGATGAAATATGAGCAAAATGAGTACAATTTTTGGCATAATTTTCTGGGTAAATTTTATAACGTTCTATTTCGTTGTTGATCAACTGTTTTGGCTAAAATTCTGCTAAGAAATATAAATTTGACATTTTTTAGCCGTTGTTAGCCATTTTTAGTGATTTTTGACATTTTCTGTCTTTGCTTTGGCACATAAACAAAAAAAAAATCACGGAAAATAATTGCTCACGAAAATTGCTCACGAAAATTGTCCCAAGTGGCCACAACGATGATTATGACCATCAGAAATGACGTTTTTACCTAATGATCCCACGATTCTGAGATTTGGTATGTGGGCCCTTGAGGGACTTCTGAATCTGAACACAACTGACCGATCCCAGATCAGCTGAGTGGCTCTAGAATCCAGTTTTTTCCCTAATGATCCCACGATTCTGAGATTTGGTATGTGGGCCCTTGAGGGACTTCTGAACACAACTGACCGATCCCAGATCAGCTGAGTGGCTCTTGAATCCAGTTTTTTCCCTAATGATCCCACGATTCTGAGATTTGGTATGTAGCCCCTTGAGGGACTTCTGAACGCAATTGACCGATCCCAGATCAGCTGAGTGGCTCTAGAATCCAGTTTTTTTCCTAATGATCCCACGATTCTGAGATTTGGTATGTGGGCCCTTGAGGGACTTCTGAACACAACTGACCGATCCCAGATCAGCTGAGTGGCTCTAGAATCCAGTTTTTTCCCTAATGATCCCACGATTCTGAGATTTGGTATGTGGGCCCTTGAGGGACTTCTGAACACAACTGACCGATCCCACATCAGCTGAGTGGCTCTAGAATCCAGTTTTTTCCCTAATGATCCCACGATTCTGAGATTTGGTATGTAGCCCCTTGAGGGACTTCTGAACACAACTGACCGATCCCAGATCAGCTGAGTGGCTCTAGAATCCAGTTTTTTTCCCTAATGATCCCACGATTCTGAGATTTGGTAGCCCCCCTTGAGGGACTTCTGAACACAACTGACCGATCCCAGATCAGCTGAGTGGCTCTAGAATCCAGTTTTTTCCCTAATGATCCCACGATTCTGAGATTTGGTATGTGGGCCCTTGAGGGACTTCTGAACACAACTGACCGATCCCAGATCAGCTGAGTGGCTCTAGAATCCAGTTTTTTCCCTAATGATCCCACGATTCTGAGATTTGGTATGTGGGCCCTTGAGGGACTTCTGAACTAGGGTTGGGCGATAGTCGATAGTTAGCACTATCGATAGGCCGATACTATCGGTTAAAAACTATCGATTGCTATCGATAGTTTTCGATAGCTGCTTCTTTTTTTTTCCAGACCTATTCAGTAAGGAATTTCAACTAATTTAATTAAATTCAATTACCTACCTACTATTTGAAATTTGCAGGATATAAATTATAAGATTGTAAGATGAGAAAAAACTAATTTATTTGAATTTTAAAAAAGTATTTACAATTTACATGTTTACAATGACAATTAACAAATTAAATCTTCAGAAAATAAAAATAACGAAATAGTTAATTTTAAGATTCAACTGTGCTCCTTGAGTCACATGTTTCCCGAAAGAAAAACTAGCATTTCTGCTTTCCTTTGGCTCAATCTTGTGCATTATACATTAGGTAATAATTCCGAGAATTTCAAACTAGAGGGTAATAAAGATTCATCGATAGTGGACACTATCGATAGTGACCATCGATAGGCATGACCTATCGATATATCGATAGTAACTATCGACTATCGCCCAACCCTATTCTGAACACAACTGACCGATCCCAGATCAGCTGAGTGGCTCTAGAATCCAGTTTTTTCCCTAATGATCCCACGATTCTGAGATTTGGTATGTGGGCCCTTGAGGGACTTCTGAACACAACTGACCGATCCCAGATCAGCTGAGTGGCTCTAGAATCCAGTTTTTTCCCTAATGATCCCACGATTCTGAGATTTGGTATGTAGCCCCTTGAGGGACTTCTGAACGCAACTGACCGATCCCAGATCAGCTGAGTGGCTCTAGAATCCAGTTTTTTTCCTAATGATCCCACGATTCTGAGATTTGGTATGTGGGCCCTTGAGGGACTTCTGAACACAACTGACCGATCCCAGATCAGCTGAGTGGCTCTAGAATCCAGTTTTTTCCCTAATGATCCCACGATTCTGAGATTTGGTATGTGGGCCCTTGAGGGACTTCTGAACACAACTGACCGATCCCACATCAGCTGAGTGGCTCTAGAATCCAGTTTTTTCCCTAATGATCCCACGATTCTGAGATTTGGTATGTAGCCCCTTGAGGGACTTCTGAACACAACTGACCGATCCCAGATCAGCTGAGTGGCTCTAGAATCCAGTTTTTTCCCTAATGATCCCACGATTCTGAGATTTGGTAGCCCCCCTTGAGGGACTTCTGAACACAACTGACCGATCCCAGATCAGCTGAGTGGCTCTAGAATCCAGTTTTTTCCCTAATGATCCCACGATTCTGAGATTTGGTATGTGGGCCCTTGAGGGACTTCTGAACACAACTGACCGATCCCAGATCAGCTGAGTGGCTCTAGAATCCAGTTTTTTTCCCTAATGATCCCACGATTCTGAGATTTGGTATGTGGGCCCTTGAGGGACTTCTGAACACAACTGACCGATCCCAGATCAGCTGAGTGGCTCTAGAATCCAGTTTTTTCCCTAATGATCCCACGATTCTGAGATTTGGTATGTGGGCCCTTGAGGGACTTCTGAACACAACTGACCGATCCCAGATCAGCTGAGTGGCTCTAGAATCCAGTTTTTTCCCTAATGATCCCACGATTCTGAGATTTGGTATGTAGCCCCTTGAGGGACTTCTGAACACAACTGACCGATCCCAGATCAGCTGAGTGGCTCTAGAATCCAGTTTTTTCCCTAATGATCCCACGATTCTGAGATTTGGTATGTAGCCCCTTGAGGGACTTCTGAACGCAACTGACCGATCCCAGATCAGCTGAGTGGCTCTAGAATCCAGTGTTTTCCCTAATGATCCCACGATTCTGAGATTTGGTATGTGGGCCCTTGAGGGACTTCTGAACACAACTGACCGATCCCAGATCAGCTGAGTGGCTCTAGAATCCAGTTTTTTCCCTAATGATCCCACGATTCTGAGATTTGGTATGTGGGCCCTTGAGGGACTTCTGAACACAACTGACCGATCCCACATCAGCTGAGTGGCTCTAGAATCCAGTTTTTTTCCCTAATGATCCCACGATTCTGAGATTTGGTATGTAGCCCCTTGAGGGACTTCTGAACACAACTGACCGATCCCAGATCAGCTGAGTGGCTCTAGAATCCAGTTTTCTCCCTAATGATCCCACGATTCTGAGATTTGGTATGTAGCCCCTTGAGGGACTTCTGAACACAACTGACCGATCCCAGATCAGCTGAGTGGCTCTAGAATCCAGTTTTTTCCCTAATGATCCCACGATTCTGAGATTTGGTATGTAGCCCCTTGAGGGACTTCTGAACGCAACTGACCGATCTCAGATCAGCTGAGTGGCTCTAGAATCCAGTTTTTACCCTAATGATCCAACGATTCTGAGATTTGGTATGTAGCCCCTTGAGGGACTTCTGAACACAACTGACCGATTACAGATCAGCTGAGTGGCTCTAGAATCCAGTTTTTTCCCTAATGATAAGAAAATAATAAGAAAACACACATGAAAATGTCCCAATGTGTTGCAGACTCGTATGCAAGCATTTAATATACGTTGGTTTTTTTCCATTTGGCTGTAGTTTTTATGTCTTTGCTATGGCACATAAACTAAAAAAAAACGTCACGGAAAATAATCGCTCACGAAAATTGCTCACGAAAATTGTCCCAAGTGGCCACAACGATGATTATGACCATCAGAAATGACGTTGATTTGGTATATAGCCCCTTGAGGGACTTCTGAACACAACTGACCGATCCCAAATCAGCTGAGTGGTTTAACTACCATTTTTTTTTAAGTACATTTTTTGAAATCTGACCAATTTAATTTTTTTTTTTTTTTTTTTTTTTCGTGATTTATTTATTGCAACTGAAACATATACATCTCATCTAGCAATATTACATTTCATGTTAGGCTCACTAAGGGGGGAGGTTTACAGCAAAACCTGGCCCATACTTGTATCAAGTACAGTTAAAAGAACACTGGATTACACTTGCACTATTTGCACAGCACAGTTAGGTCCAGAGGTTTATTTCTCTTGAGTCGCCGAAGTTCTCCTTCGTTGTTTAAAACGTTGAGCATCTCCAGGTTCTCGTGTTTGTGGAGGCGATGTTCGTGCTTCCTTGCATATTTGGCGATAATTTCGGTGACCGTTTCTACCCTCAAGTCTCGATGAATATCATCATTCCGCATGAACCAGGGGGCCTGAACTATACTTCTCAGTATTATATTTTGTCGGGTTTGGATTGTTTTAATATTTGATTTTTTCGCACAACCCCAAAGCTGAATCCCATAGGTCCAGATAGGGCGCAGTATCTGTTTGTATATGAGTAATTTATTGTGTAGTGAGAGATGGGAGTTCCTTCCCATCAACCAGTACATCTTTCTGAACTTGATTTTTAGTTCCTGATTCTTTTTTTCAATGTGATATTTCCAGTTAAGTTTGGAATCAAGGTGCATCCCTAAGTATTTTACAGTGTCAGAGTATGGAATTTTATTTGAGTTGATCTCAACTTCTGGGGCTATGATTTTTCTATTAGTAAAGTTGATATGCACTGACTTTGTTTCATTTAGTTTCATTCTCCACATCTTGGTCCAATTGACAACCTTGTTAGTGGACGTCTGTAGATTGCGAGTTGCAGTTTCAGCGTCATCTCCAACAGAGAGGATGGCAGTATCATCTGCAAAAGTAGCTACAGTTGTGTTTTCCTGTTGTGGAAGATCTCGTGTGTACAGCAGGTAAAGTACTGGGCCCAGGACACTGCCTTGCGGTACCCCTGCTTTTATAGGCTTCAAGACAGAGTACTGGTCACCCTGCTTTACCCTGAAGTGTCTGTTCGCTAGGTAGGATTTTAGGAGTAAGTAAAACTGTTTTGGGAGATCCCTGTGCAGTTTATACTCAAGTCCCTTGTGCCAGACCTTGTCAAATGCCTGGGCCACGTCCAGGAAGATACTGGCACATATTTTTTTACCTTCTAGAGCCTTTTCTATTATGTTAGTGATTCTATGAACTTGATCTAGCGTAGAGTGGCGTTGCCTGAAACCGAATTGGTGGTCTGGTATCAATTTTCTGTCTTCAATAATTGGTTTAAGCCGTTTGAGCAACAATTTTTCGAACAGTTTTGATAAGACAGGGAGGAGGGATATGGGTCGGTACCCCGTCTTCTCATTTGGTGATTTTCCTGGTTTGGAGATCATTATGACTTCCGCTACTTTCCACTGGGAAGGTACATGTCGTAACCTGAACGTGGCGTTGATGATATGAAGTAGTTTTGTTATAGCCTTTTCAGGGAGCTCTTTCACAATTCGACCGGTTATCAGGTCATAGCCTGGGGTCTTTTTAGGATTAATGTTGCCCTTAATTTCATCTTTGAGTTCTTTTAACGTAACGGGCCGAATATCAAGCTCATCCGTTTTTTCTATCAGTGTTGCGTTTTCTTCAGGTGTCTGCACTGGAAGAGGTTGAAAAGTTTCATAGAGATGATCTGCAAAAAGTTGAGCTTTCTCTCGGTTACTTCTGGCCCATGTCCCGTCATCCTTTTTGATTGGAGGAGAATGAACTTTAGGTCTATTTATATTTTTGGTTACCTTGTAGAGGGAGTATTCGGTGTCTTTCTCTGCAGTTAGGTTACTCAAAAAATGTTCAACTGATTGGTTATCTATTGATCTAATAAGATATTTAAGTTTGTTACCGAGTCTATTAAGAATAGTTTTGTTTTCAGGGGTTCTGTTATTCTTCCATTTCCTTCTGGCTTTACGTTTGGCGCACAGGAGATCCCTTACTTCTAACGGATATGATTTCGAATTAGTGTCATAGTTACAGTTTTGGTTTATTGGGGTACATAACCAGGCTGCTTGTTGTATGTTATTGATGAATAAGTCGAGTTCGTCTTCCAGTTGTTTAGGGGTTTTCAGAGGAACTTTAAGGTCGATCGATGTTTCCAATTGCTGCCGGAAACAGGACCAGCAAGTATTTCTATTGAATAAACTCGGAGAATTTTCACTAATGATTACTTTTTCACTGATTGTTATTATGACAGGCGAGTGGTCAGAGGGTAGGTCATCGCTGTCCTCTAGATTTATGTAACCACTTGAGATACCTTTGCTTATAAAGAAGTCTATTAGGTCTGGGGTTTTGTTAGCATCCGTGGGCCAGTATGTAGGCCTTCCAGTTGAGAGGAAGTCGCACTTGAAAGAAGCTGCTGCTTCATACAACTCTTTACCTTTAGCCGTGGTTAATCGCGAACCCCAGAAGGTATTTTTGGCATTGTAGTCACCTCCTATTATAAAGTTGTTACCAAGCGATTTAAGAAGGACCGTATAATCATCTTTCTTTAAGTTAAACCTGGGGGGACAGTATATTGCGGCTATACTAAAGCTTTTATTATTGAGTTGTACCTTGACCGAAGTTACCTGCATTTTTTCCTCTTCGATTTTTGGTTCTTCATGGTGAGTGATGTTAGCTTTAATGAGAATTGCCGAACCTCCTCTAGCTTTATTACTTGTGTGTAACGTATGATAACACGTGTATCCTCTTATTTTGATGTATGACGTCCGAGTGAAATGGGTTTCAGAAATAAGTAAGATGTCTATCTTGTTGGAGTGGAGAAATAATTCGACTTCCTTAATGTGATTTAGCAATCCGTTCGCATTCCATGTTGCTATTCTTAAAGTCGGTCCCATTAAATCAGTCCATGGCTAGTAAGTCCTTTTTCTAGCTTAGTTATTCTTTCAAATAACTGTTTATTGGTATGTTTTTGTTCATCCAGTCTTTCCAGTATCTGTGCCAGCATTTTTTCTGTGTTCGACACATTAACCTCTTTTTTAGCAACGGTAGCATATGAAACCTTTGAAGTAGTTGCTCCTGTAATGGTTGAAGTAAGCGATTTCCGCCTATTAAAATTCCTCTCAACTGAAGTATCACGCTTGGTCTGTTCTTTCAGTTGGGGTTTAGTAATTTTGTTTCTCATTCTTTGTAGCTCCTTAGCTACCTCGCATCCTCGATAATTTGCTGGATGATTCCCTTTGCAGTTGACACATTTGGGGGAGTCCGCTTTGTTCAGGGTACATTCAGAAGTTTTATGCTTTCCAGCACATTTCACACAAGCAGATTCCTTCCCGCAGTAGGATTGGGTATGCATGTATGACTGGCAATTCTTACATTGGGGAATGAGTTTAGAAGTTTTTTTCACCGGCTCAATCTTCACAATTATGTTGAGAATGGCCTTAATACTATAGATTTTATTTACATCCTCATTTTTGTCGAAGGTTAACATAAAGAGAGGAAGAGGTTTATGAATGGTTACAATTTCACCACTGTCATTTTTCCTTTTCTCTTTCTTGAGAATGTTGGTAACATCCAGGATGGCAAGACCTTGCTCCTTAAGGTCTCCAATAATGTCAGTTTTCTCACATGTTTCATGTAATCCTCTAACCATGACCTTAATAGGTCTGTCTGCTTTGTCTTGATATGTGTACCACTGTTTTTTATCTGAACGTAGTTTGTCTGTAATCAGTTTCCAATTGGTTCTTGTATCTACGTTTATTTTTCAAACGTTATTATTGAGAGCAGTGACCTTGTATTGCTCTCTAGGGATATTCAGTAACATATCTTTGAGGGCTGCGTAGCTCTTTAGCCCTACAACATTTATGGGTGGTGGAGGAGGGTCCTTTTTAGGCTTAATGTCGAATGCCGGTCACTGCTCGGCGCCCTTTCTTGTCTTCACAGACGAAACCCGGTGGTAGCTTGGTATTTTTTAAATATTGGGGGCAATTCAGTAGGTTTTACTGAAGGTTTTGACAATAGATCGCAGCACTTTATTGATAAAATGAACCCATTGGGAAGGAATATGAGAAACCTTTCTGTGACTGGTTACTACTTGACGACTTTTTATCATTATTTTCTCACTGATAACTGTTTCTAGACATGTGAATCATGATGTAAAATATGATTTTCACTTGAAAAATAAATTTGTTTTTAGAAAAATGTATTTTTTCCTTCATGGTGAAGGAAGGAAAAAATACATTGCTCATCATATTCCCATCTCAAACATGACACTCTAAATAAATAAAGAATAACGTCGTCCAAAATTTTTCATATTTTTTGTTCTGGGGAAATGATTACAATAAAAAAAAAAATAATAATAATAGGTAATCTGTGCTTTTATTTGATGAATATGTCTTCAAACGTGATGTACCGTTTTTAGGTGACCTATTGCAAAAAGCTTATCGTCCTTGAAAGATATAATGGCGTGTAATAAGCCGTCCTGTTAGGTACATGCATAATGCCGGTCCCTGACCGGGTCCCGTCCTTGTGGACACGATCGGAATTCAACTTTCGACCGCAAAGGGTTAATCGTTTCTACCTTGGTTACGTCCTTGTCAGTCTTAGTCGTGTTGGTAGGCCATTCAACCTCCGGAGAACGCCGAGCCTTACGCTTCTTGCGGGCCCTTTTTAAGATCCAGTCAGTTTCTCTAGACAATTCGTCTTCGTCCGTACTGTAGGATGTAGGGACGTTGGGTTGAGTTAATTCCGATGTCCTTTGTTTTTCCTTTTGATTTTCATTCAACCCATTGACCGCTACCTAGGAATTTAAGAATCAGCTCTCCCGCTACAAAAATTTTTTTCTCCAATTTTTGATTAAAACTGTTGCATTTGCTTTGGTTTATAATATTTTACGAGGATTTTGTCGAAAAAAGTCAAAATGGGGTCAAATTGGGCAATCTGGCAGCGTACTCACTTGAGTACGGTAGCGGGTAGGGGTCGCCAAGGGTATGCAATCCCGCACGACACACTAGTAGAACACCCATATCGCATGCTAATGTGCCGCCCTGAGTGTTATTTTCCAATGTATTATAATCAAATAGCAAAGAAAAACTTGTGAATCTTATCCAAAACATATTATCGAACAAGAAAAAAAAAAAAAAAAGGTTGCTCAATATAAGAAATTTAATGTTTTTATAAAACCGGCGAGGGCTCCAGCTGACTTGTTAGCCAGGTGACCGGCTTCGTACTGAAGAGAAAATGCCGGCTCACATGCCTCTACAATGTTTCCCCACCCTGGTACCCTCCCCACAAGTGACGCGTCGACCGGAGAGTGGGGCGTACTCACTTGAGTACGGTAGCGCACAGAGGTGATCAATGGCGTACTCACTTGAGTACGGTAGCGGTGAATGGGTTAATTTAACAATATGATCGTTAGCTTGACTGAGGTAATCGCATAAGTCAGTTATAATAGAGTACAGATGATTAAAAGCATCACTTACATTGGGGTCAGCGAAGGCTCTTGTTGTTATGCGATGTTGCAATAACTCTTGCTTAGTTTGATCAACAATGTCCTGGAGCGTCGTCTGCTCGCCAGCGGCGTCCGCCTTGTCAGTCATCCCACTAAATAAACATTCCCAAACGCGAAGCGAAACATCAGTGTAATAAACCTTTATCGCGGGAGGTCGCTCCGGTGTTATTCCAACGAGCTCTCGCACAAGACTGACCAATTTAATGTGCTCAAAAAGTGTTGGCCAAAAAACTCATCATATCTTTATGGAAAGCTTGATTTTTTGACGCAAGAAAAGAACTTTAATCTCAATCCTAAGGAGAGTTACTGACCGGAATGACATATATATACATCATATATATGAAAATTGCATACTTCAGGAATAGTTTCAGAATACCTCAAAACGGATTTCAATGAAAAAATTTTTCAAAAATTTTGATTTTAAAAATTTCCGAGCCATTGCAATAGATTTATTTTCTACGAAAATTCGCTAAAACAATTGACTCCACCATTGGAAAGCTGGAATTCTGATGAAACTTCCAGGCCTACAGCATGAAAATTTTCATCCAGGACGTTGAAGAAAGTGAACATGTTCGGAAACTTAAAATATTTCACTTACCTACGGCCTATTTTTTACCCGTTTTTTCCTTTTATAATTTGTTGACAAGGCATTGAGGAGATAGCAAATCTAACGATCTTTCCAGTGGTATAATCGGATTTGAGTTTTGACTGAAATTCGAGGGAGCTATGAAAGTTTTAGTTACGCAAATTCGAAAACGTGAAAAAATTTTTAAAAGAATAAAAAAACATATGTTATAGGACAAAAAAAGTCACAAATTAGTAGTAGAATCGAAGCCTAGCCGGTGGTGCGCCCGGAAGTGAGACACTGTATACTACCAAATCACTTATGTACCTATATTCTTCGTAATTTTTAACCATTTCTCCCGTTAACCTATCTTTTTCTATACAATTTGATGTGTGGTTTATCAGTGGTATGAGAGCATTTTTGCGGTGAGTGCGGGAACAAGTAACGCCTCGCCCTTGGTTTGTAGCTCTCCAAATCACATCCAACCTTCAGCATGTATATGTGGAAACATACATGTATATTGCTTAGTGAAATAGAAACACTGAGAATTACATTTTCATTAAAAATCCCACTACCAACCTTATTCCAAAACTTTGCATGAAAATATTTTTTAAAAAACGATTAAATTGCCCAAATAAAGTTTTTGAATTGAACACATGAATGAAAAGGTAAATTTCGCTCATATGGTCGGGCTACACGAATGAAATTTTTTTTTTTTTTTTTTTCAACCGATATAACCAGGTAAAATTAATAGAACTTCGCTTTTTATTCAATCCCATCAACTGAAAAATGCATATTTAATATTTTTATTTTATCAAACGATCTTCTAGCTGGGAACCCATGAACGCGGGGACACTGCTGACTAGAGATGAAACCGTTAGGCAAACACTCTTTCCCATCTCTTCGGGCAATCTTTTTAATTCGAGACACGTACATAAACAACGTGGGACAATATTTAAGTTAGAAAAGGCTCCTTGGATCCCTCTTCTGTCCGTACCAACTTTTATCAACGCTAATTTACTACGGTCAGACTGTGAAAGACTGGGGGGCGGAGATGTCGCTCTTTTCGGAGCTGGTTGCCAAGCGTTTGTGTTGGGTAACGTATGTAACCTAATTTTTTCCCCACCGTTTGAATGTTTGGTTTGACTTCATGCCGTGGCGGAATTAATCAACAAAGCGCTACATAGAGACCATACTATCTATTACGGGATCGGTCTGGGAATGAGGTTCATTCTGAAATTTCCGTCGAATTTTCAGAATAGTGAAGCAAGTCTTTGGTTGGGTGTATTTAACCTGCTATGCTGAAATTTGAAAATAGTATTTATTTATTTAATGTATTTGAACATGTATGTTCCTTACATTCGAGTATGCTTTACAAAAAATACATAATCGAAACAGTTGTAGTGTAAACATCATTAACGTAGTATTTTCAATACCCTGTTGAATCAACTATAAGAGTACAAAATTTAGAAATTGATTGTGGTGTCCAGTTACATGATTTACGGGTCATTCGCATTTCATTTGCCGATTTCATGTCCCCGACGACGAATTCTCACAATTCTTGACCAAAACTAGCAATTTTGGGGAAAAAGGGTAGTATAAGTTGGGAGATCAACGAAGTAATAATTTGACTGCCCAAAATCCCCTTTAACCAATACACAGTGATGACGAATGAAACCTGAAATCCTGGAAACTCATGAGTGTTACTGTCCCCTCCTACCTAACACCTAAGTAGAAGTTAGGTAGTTACGAAACAATGACAATCTAAAACTGGCCAGGGTTACTAGCTGCAGTAAGTTGGTTCCCCTTTATTTAGAGTAAGGATTTACATTTTTAAGATTTTTCCCAACCCGTGAAAAACTAGTTTTTAAGTCAGTCCCCCATATATTTTCTCAATGGGACCTCAGGAGTGTTATCATTTTTGCGATCAAGAAAGCCGATGGAAAATGGCGGGAAACAGTCAGATGTGAAGGTTATATTGTCCAGTTGAAGATGTGAGACTGTAGTGGAGTGCTTGGAGTTGCAGCAGTTTTACAGCGAAATAAGCCTAAAAACATGTTGAGTATTTTTATTTTCAATCATGAGTGTTACACAAATTATGAGTGCTGTTAGTGCTTAAACAAAATAATCCGATATCAACAACCATACTGCTTGGTGACAGGTTTCAAACAGTAGCCATCCCCGAGTTTTGTCACTCCATCATCCTGTGTGACGCCATTTTTACTGGAAATTCTCATGAGTGTTACCTCTCAGGGGTGTGACCAAGGATGGGTAACACTCCTGATATTACGGTACAATAATAGGGTAACACTCCTGAGATTTAAGCTCAATTACACTGCCTTTAACATGAATTCCGTAAAATCTGAATATTACGTTTGAACGTGATTCTTTTGTACTTACTTCAGCAATGACAACAATCTTGTCTAAGACATCCACTTTACAGAAATCAATTTTTGAAATCCGGTAACACTCATGAGTTGGATATCATGTTTTTTAACACAAAAAAATATAATTATAAAATACATGTATGAAAAACTCACTGTTCATCTATGGAATACAAATCTGCAATGTACAATGAGTAGTATTTGCCGATCTAACCCTTTTTTAAATTACCAATTAATATAACATTCATTGTTAATCCAGCTTATTCTCTTTACCTTATAATTAGTGTAAACAACAATAAAATAAAACACACAATGAATTTCATAAATAATTTCAAAAACATTCAAGTAGTTAACATTTGGTTGGGTGTATTTAACCTGCTATGCTGAAATTTGACTATGTCAAGTTCAGAACTTTGGGTTATGATAAGAAGTCATGATCTTCTAATCAGCTGAATGGTCTGAAAAGTTATTTTTGTTTCCTGATCTACTTAAGATGGAGAAATAGAAAATGAATTATGATTACTTATGCTAATGCTCCCTGACTACCTGAGAAGATTATAGATAGCTTCTACATCTGAAATAAATCAAGATAACTACCCGTATATTAACCCCCAGCCAAAAGACATATCCATGTTAAACCTTGACCCCCAAAAAAAAGACGAGTATCCATTCGAAGGTATTTTGAAACTTATGATCAACAGGTAGTCCAGCCCTCCAGAAAACAAATTTAAAGAAAACAATTTGACTTGACAATGGAAAAAAGCTGCTACTGTTGTGTAGAGAATCAAAGTAAATTATTCAGGTTCACAAGTAGGTAGTAAGTGGGGGACTTTTTGACTTATGTCCTTCATATTCAAGCATTGGTGAATTTCTCCACTTGATGGGAAGGTCACTGGAGAAAGATCCCACTGGATCACAAGGTCACTGGAGTAAAAGCCTACCTCACTTACCAGTTGGTACCTAAAGCTACTCAATTGTATATCAGACCATGTAGTGCCCCTCATTTAGAACCTAGAAATATATTCCATTATGGTTACAAAACAATTCGCTAGTTTTTGCACACTTAGAGTAATAAATCAGCATTCCTTCACACTACAATGGCATAGAGGTCATGAAATGTTGTGATAAAATGAGAGCATTCCAAAAAGTGGCGAACGATTTTCCTACTATGAAAACTATGGGAGTTACTCTTCCCTAGTAACACCTTGGTTGTACGTGAAAATCAATAAAAAAATTCTTTTAACGTGAAAAAAAAGTGTCGCGAAAAATTCCTTGACCCCCAGCCAAAAGACATATCCATGTCAATAAAAATAAAACCAGTAGTATTTGAAGGTATTTTGAAACTTATGACTAACACTAAGTAAAGCTTACCAGAAAACAAATATAAAGACAAAAAAATTTTACTTGCCAATGGAAAAAAGCTGCTAATGTTGACTAGTAAATCAAAGTAAATTTTCCAGGTTCACTATAAACTTTTGGCGAATTTTTGAAGAAACATGAGAAACCCTGTACATGAAAATGTCCACTTTTACCGCTAACACGGAAAAAACTCGTGGTATGGATATATGTCTATTTGATTATCAATACATATTTCGAATGAAAGATGCAAAATGAACCATGACAGGTGAAAATGTCCATGTCAAAATGTTTCAATTAAATTAGCTCACTCAGCTGTTTGGGTTAAAGCCAATAATTGCAATCGTCTCTTAGTGTCCCAGAGAGTATTCCTATCAAATTTCAACTTCCTAGGAGTAACAGGAAAGAATTTAGCTCACTCAGTTGATTGGGAAAGATCCAATATTTCAATCGTCTCTTAATGTCCCAGAGAGTCTCCCTATCAAATCTCAACTTCCTAGAATGAATAGGAGACAATTTAGCTCACTCAGTTCCTGAACTAATTGCAGCGTTCCTAATTACGAGAAAATTCCTGAACTACAACGATCGAAACAGCTTTCATAATTACAATATAGGATACCCAATTCATGGATTCGAGTTTCATATAACGTACTTATCGACTTGTTTGGGTTTCGAGTTTATTCCAGCATTCTCTCACCTCTCACTTTAAATTATATAATTTATGACTCGCAGTATTTTTACAGTTAACGGTATTTTCTAGAAATCGCTGAAACTGGTACCGAAAAAACGCACCTTCCACTCGAAGAGAACAATCGATGCAATATATATTTTGTAAGTTTTGTAATGTTCTTTTTTCGTTTTTGGCAATAAAGGATTTTTTTTAAAATTCTTTTAAAAGACGCCTCCGAATGATGAATCAAAATAGTGAACAAGAAGAGGGCAGTCTTATGTTTTCTGGAAGCTGAATAGGGGGGAATGGGGGAATGGCGTATACCTAACCTTAATGACGCACAGGGCAATGGCTAGTAAGTGTATGAAAAAAATTATTCGACCTGACGATAGAAAAATTAGTCTAGTTTTTATTGCTTTGTCTTTTATTGGCCCAACTATTGCTCTTGTGGTGTCATAACCAAAAAACCAATCAAAGTTCTTTTTACGGTATTCCCCCTAACGTCGGGTAATACCGTACATGTATGGGGGTAATAACGTATGTTTCGTTTAAAAAAAAATTATTTAATTTTATGTGATGTTCAGAAAGATTTTGAAGGTAATTGTAATTGAAACAAATACATTGATACAAATATTTAATATTTTACAATTTACAAATCTAATTTGCACACATGGAACCCAAATAGTCTTTTTAGGAATATGATACAGTTGTTGATAAAACTCCCTTGAAACTGGTAACTTTAAAAGCAACGGTTATACTGTCCATACTAAAGCCAAGTATGGCATAGGTCGCACAGCCCATGCTCAGGTTCGCCCATGGAACACATCATGTGTCAGGAGTGACCGCACTTCCTGCACTTCCATGGTGGACCCCCTTCTTTGCTCTTGACACATGAAGCATAATTCAGACACATCTCCAGCGTCATCAAAATCATCGTCGTTGACAAGATCTCCTTCCGAAATGTCTCCCCAGTCACTCTCGCTACTGTCTTCTGCCTTTTGCTTGTTTTTCCTGGAAACGACTTTCTTCTTCTGAGCCCTAGCATTTATCTTCTTTTTTATTCTTGCCTCTCTTTTTCACCACACTCTGCTTCTTCTGATTAGGAAATTCAGTATCTCTGCTTGCGGAAGGTTCGCAGTCCATACTAAGTGATTGCTTTGTAGGCTTTTGATTGCTTTTTTGGATTATTTTCCAAGTTTCTTGTTTTGTTTCTCGAGAAGGGCCTCTTCCTGGGAGTAGCAGTAAGAATTTCAGATTTGTGTTTAGTTCGATTCGTTTAGTTTTCCCTTTCTTCCGAAGTGGTCCCGGGGAGGGCAACAACTCAGCAATGCTCAAGCGTGCTGAGAAGGGCTGTCCCCCTTGTGACTGTCTTTATCGGAAACGTCTTAGGTTACAACAGGTGATACAGGATAATTCGTCAGAGCATCTGAGAATCTTTCCTTCGTGGCATCTGAAAATAAAAATAAAATTTATTTAATAATTTAACGATGAATATGCATTTTCAGATGTCATTAGTTACCTAATGCGTGCGGAAATTGAAAAAAAAAGTCAATAAATTGAGCTGAGATGACGGAAACACTTTTTAAAAAAGTTCTTGGGGTAATACCGTACACTTGGAAAGCATACGTTATTACCCCAACGAAGATTACGTTATTACCCCGAAGGTTAACATTTCCCTCAATCCCCCATCACTTCTACCTCAATTCTTAGCAAAATTTAGTCTTCTTGAGATGAGTGTGTAGCTAGAGAGTTCCTCTAAAGATTCACCTAATAAAATGAACGGAAAAACACGATATTGGTACTTACTTTTTAAATATTGATGGACGAAAAATTGGATCGAAAGAGTTGAATGTAGAAATCTTCGTGTAGCGTCGAAAAAGAATCGCGAAAAG
The DNA here is from genome assembly GCA_030762985.1 of Adelphocoris suturalis. Classification (NCBI taxonomy): domain Eukaryota; kingdom Metazoa; phylum Arthropoda; class Insecta; order Hemiptera; family Miridae; genus Adelphocoris; species Adelphocoris suturalis. Next base: position 8,238,897 of record CM061044.1, read on the forward strand.
GTAACAAATTAGTTTACCCGTCTCCAAGAAAACGATTGCGTCGATGGCCAAAAAAATATATGGAGTAGCTTCTCTAATCCTCTAATGTACGGCATTACCCGATGTACGGCATTCCCCCAATCCCCCCTAATATTGCACAAATCTCGGTAGTGAATCTGGGATCCTCCAGTTCAATATCGCTGAAGACTGGAGTCATCATCAAAGCCAAGTGCAAAGTATGGACTAAAAACTTGAGTATGCTCAATAAACTATATCTGTACGATATCAGCTGTATTCGTATTAAAATTTCATTACCGAGGTAATACTCAACTAAAAGTCATGAAACACCTAACTGTTGAATATATATCTATTATATTTACCTGGATGACCTCTGTGTATCATCCACTCAATACATATCCCTCACCCACGGGTTATGGTGACATGATGGGCTTGAATGAAACAGCAATATTTTAGGGAACCGTAATTGCATTCCTGGACTGTATGGTACCTCTTGTTTTTGGAGGTAATGCACACGAATGAATTCACGTTTTTAAGCTCACAGTATTTTTCCTTGTAAAAACTGGCAGGGTGATATTTCATTTTGCACTAAATACTCGAGACAAATAAAATAAACGTGAGAAAAAGCCGGGAACTAACATAAATACTGCAGATGCTTTGCAGGGGAGGCATTACGTCCCGGGGACTCGCTAAGAGTAATTTGATCCAAGTTCTTAACATGTTTTATGGCGGAAGACAGAGGTTGTAATTCTTGGGGATATTTGGCGCAGAGGTTCTTGTCATAAGTGCGGCTTTGATAAATAAGTTGTTTCTTTCGGAGTAAAAAAAAAAAGTGGGGCGGGCCGGAGGGTGAGGTGCGGAACTAGGAGACGCCCTTTTTGGTCAGAAAGCGAAGAGACCATAACCACTAGTCAAAGTGTTTGCCGAAGGAAGGCGGCAGGCGAAGGGACGATTCCTCTTCTGGATAAGGAGTCCTTCTTGGCAATAAATACAAGATTGAAGGCCACTAGCGAGCTCTCATATATCGTTTTCGAAGGGAGAGGTTTCGAAGGCTTTAAAGGTCCGCCCAATGGGCACAGAGAAGCCACTTCCATGAGCAAAACCTTCCCCGTGTTAGGGGCTAGGCATTTAGATGTGGCGAAAAAAGGGCTAGGAAGAGGGGAGGAGCGGGGGAAAGTACAGGACTTCAGCCCTTTCCCTTAGAAAAGATAAAGGCCGAGTTTCCGGGGAGACCCTTCTGCACCATTAGGGATAGCGTGCCGTTGGAGACTTTATCTCAGGCGCGGGATCGACCATTACCGAACGACCGGGATACGGGCAACTGTAAATACTTCAGCGTTTGCTCCTTGCGAGGATTAGAGATGGAGTTATTTACTGCGAAACGTTCCCTCCGGTTCCTATCAGACTGGGCTGGCCGGGGGCGGCCACTAGGGCGATGGTCCTCCGCGGAAATATCCTGGAAACACAAGATCTCAAGGTTCCAGGTCGAATCTAAACGCCAATACTTGGGTCCAAACTGAGTTTTGCTAGGGTTGACTCATTTCACGTTACTGAACCTGTCTAGAGAGACCAAGACAAGGATCTAAATCAGTATCCCAGTGGTAAGCAGATCATGTTTCGATCATTCAAACAAATTGAACTCAAAACTACGTAGTACCTTAATTCTATACTACATAATTTAAGACCAACATTTTGTGAAAAGATTTCGCTGAGATGAAATAATTGTTGGTTAAAATCAAACTCCTCCTCTTCATTAGCTGATGTGATAATAGAATTGACTTAGATGAAACTGCAAGTTATCATGTGCTCGAACTTTTACACTGCTGGCTTGACCTGCTGCACGATTTAAGTGTAACCACAGGAGGAGGTAAATTTCAAAATGATGTGACAAATTTAAATTAATCTGAAGGTTTTATTTTGTCTATAAGTGAAGTCCCTTGTGTGCCTCTATCCTTGAAAAAAAAAAAAAAAAAACAGTATTCGTAAGATGAACCAACTTTTCGAATCGGTCAGGAGCTCAGGGTAGAGCGAAGCGGGCTTTTCATGAATAGACCACACTAATCATCTGGGTACCTAGATACATAAATTAGGAACCAGTTGGTAACTTAGGCAGTTTATTTCAAAATTAGTTCATCATTTCATCTAATAGTTCAACAATGAGTTCAACATACTTGCAACAATAAGATCAACATATACTAGCATATATGTAACAATCCACAATAGGAACCACCACCATTATCATCTTGTTACCTAAGCCTATAATCATAGGCTGTTTTACCGTTTTCTACACACTTAAGTAATTCTATATAAGAAAAAAATTTTAGTTTCATAATTTTATGGTCTACCAGAGTGGTGATATAGGAGAAACAAAAACTGAAAATCATAATTCAAGGTACCATAAACTGTCATTAACAACCTAGTTATGTACCTAACTACTTAATCATACCTAAGTTACCAAACTAATGTTCGGTTTTGTTTCTTTGTACCTCTGAAGATGTTCAATAAATTGGACGAAACGTCGGCCTAGATTAACTTCTCATTAATTCGACCAACCATCAAAATCAAACCAAGAATTTTCAAATAAATAAATTTATATACTGAGTGGTCAAGAAAACAAAGTGACTATATGTATATATAAGAAATCGGAAAATGAATGACTAAACTATTAACGTACTCTACACCATCTGAAACGTTAAGAAAATTCATCCTCACCCCCAAGTGCCACCGTCCTGAAAAATTGGGTAAAATTGCTACGAAAAATTGGGTAAAATACCATTATTAGGCTACAGTTTGGTTTGTAATGGAAGAATTCGGTATCACTTTTCTGTACCACACCGATTTACTTCAGTGGCTACTCGCGAATGAGGTCCTACAAAGGCTATTGTGTCCGGACACGTTTTGTGATCAAACAGAGACCCCACTGAACGTGAAAAGGGGTGATGAGCGTGGAAAGGGGTAAATACAGCAGCCGCGAAAGGTTCTCTAGGGCTTGTCGAGAAGACCATTATACTTTACAATAATTTATAGCACCCCCTACGAACTTGACGAGTAAATCATTCGGTAGGAACCGTTTCTAATTCCGAGGAACAACAACAATACACCTTTGGAATTATCACCGCTCCATAGTATAGCTCAATATAAACAGTTTCAAAAGTTTATATTATTGTTTATGCAGAACGGTAGGTACAGAGCAGAATCGTTTATCTTCGCTAGGGAGGTGCTGAATACGTCAGGGGTCCAGGAGTTGAAGCGTTCTGATATTTGCCAAAAACGCTCAATGAACTATTGCGATAATTTGAAAAAATCAACGTTACTTGCTGATTTATTGTGTGTGCTTTGTAGCTAGACAGACATTCACGAATGGAAGTCCAACCTTTCCCGAATTCCTTCTGCAGATTTGGCTCCTCAATGCGGTACTAAGCTGATTTGGTGCCGTGATATAAATCGATCACCTTGCAACTGCATGGGGATGCAGTGAACGATGTTCGTGCAATTGCGCGATATGATAAAATGAACTTAAGATAAACCTATATGCAAAATGCTGTATTCTGATATGTCTAGTTTTCTCTTTTCGATTAACTAAGCAGATGTTATGCCATACATTGCTCTTAAATTGCATGCCTTTAATTTGCACTCTTTGGATAGCAACAAACACAATTGTTGAACCCGAGTATCCCGTTTCTTCACCAAGTACTCGGCTTGGATGCTTAGAATTCCAATATGATTCAAAACAACATAGTTTGTATGCGTAACGAACGTAGCGTCCACTTAGGACTTCTCAGGGGGTGAAGTTATCATTTCAAATTTCAGCTTCATAGGTTGAATAGCGAAGAAATTAGATCTGCCGCTACTTTGGTCTCGTTTTTTCGTGTGAAATTTTTCATTTGTTAGCTCCCGAGAAAAGTTTCTTTTTCGAGTTTTTTTGGTACCGACACTCCTTTGTAACATTCAGATCTGGCTGATTTTTGTCTTTTGCAAATCCAATTCTTCAAGTATAATAATTATGGTAAAACCAAAATCCTGGCCAAGTTAGTCGAAATCATGAAGTTTACTATTAGCTGGAAGGAGGGCCGGCCTAATGGCCAAACATATTGGCCTTCACATCAACCACATTTATCCAATGGATAAGGGGGATTTATCTGAGGGATAGCTTCCAGATAACACAATAGGGGGTGTTTATCTATCCCTAGTTAATCCTATCTGGAATTTTAATTTATCTGGTCTCTGGATGGCTGGATAACAATTATAACTGGAGTTTAATGAGATATCTACAGCTTCCTACCCTCAAACATATTCATTTATTTACAAAAATCTTACTTGCATCTCGTTTGATTGTATTGATTTTCGTACCTTCCAATGGAATGGATATTTGGGGATTTGTCTTCAAATAGCATCAACGGGAAAGATTCTATCGTAGCGTAATTTGTTGGATGGAAAAGAACACCGTATATACCGTGTGGATCACTTGCTAATATTGGACAAGCGTATTTTTATTGAGGTTTCGGTTGGACAAAGGTACCTACATTCTAAAACAGATCGGAGATGAACTTGAGTCCACAACTTACTGATCACAATAATTCATTCATAATAATTCAGGTTGCAATATCGCAATTCGTGTATGTATTTCTCTCTCTAGAAATGAAGCAAATAGCAAATGGCCGAAATGTGGTGGTTTCTTATTTGTCGAGCTTGATAATATGATTGTCGCTGTTGTGTTGTGGACATCAGATCCGGTTTTTTTAATTGTCGGTCCATGAAGAATATGTAGCTTCTACTCTACTCTGTGGTAGCTCCATGTGTAAATCTTATCCGCTAGGTAATAGCTATCCTGCAGTTAAAGTAGATAATTGATAAACCGGCCCAAAGGCAAAAATTGCAAGTGTGCGAGACCCGCATTTACACCGGTGGGGGGAGGGGGTATGGAATAACTCCGAGGTAAAGGAGAGAAGGGGGAGGGGGTCCGAGGCCCTCCCCTGGAAAATGTTTGAAATTTAAGGTCTAAAAACACAGTTTTTGTGCACTTTTGTGCCTTTTAGAATATTAAATTTATGTCACTCAATTTGATTAATTAATTGATTGACTTGATCGTATCAATACGCTTTCTTCTGCCTTGAAACCACTATTATGTTAAACAAACTAATGAAATTTTCTGAGTCACGTTACAATGATTTTTACACTTATATTGCAAATACTCAAAGTTTAAATTGCTAATGCGAGAATCACCGTTCGCCGGCTCTAACATAAATTTCCACATCTCATGGGTAAAATAAATAAAACAACAAAACATATTGTTCTGTTCCAATTATTTATTATAGAGTTTAATAATGGCGCACACACAACAAAAGTTTATTAACTATTAAGATAGGTACACATCTAGTCTCTTTTATTATGCATTTATACAAGGGCTTTTCTTGCTTTCATTTCGGAGAATGAATTAACTATGTCCAAATAATCAATTGACTGAGACAGCTCGTTTTCAAGGAGACAAAGTTCTTTCTATTTAAATATTTCTACCCAAAATTTAAATCAATTTCTAAAAATACGCCGAATTTGTTTTTTAGAATTTAAGCCGCAACCAAAAAAGGGTGTCAAAAGGGCACTGCTAAGAGCACGATTCTGAGGAGAGCCATGCTGACTGTCCGTCACTAAACGGATTGCCATCACGAACTCTACTGGCAGATGGGAGGGGGAGAAATGATAATAATAATCATCATAATAACCCGCAAACGAGTCATCGCCGCACTCTGCCTCAAGGGATACAGCGATGACCGCTTTGTAACCCCTACAGCGGATAAAAATACCCTGTAATAAAAATTAAACTACGACGATTTGTATTCTTACAAATACATAAATATTATCGATAAATATATAATGATAAATACTAAGTATACATCTCAGTTAAATAAAGGTATGACTAGATGTACATAAATAAATAAATATCTCACAGATCAGAATTTCACAGTTCGTTGTAAAGCTCAGTGGCTTTCAGGTACACCAACAGGGACTGGACCTTGTCTGGTCCTGACAGAACATCCACCCACTGAGGGGGTGAATGCTGGACTCTGAGGTCCATGAGGGCTGGGCAATCCTCCAAAAAGTGATATTATTATTATTTTATTATTATTATTATTATTCATTTATTTATTTATTTTACTAGCTGATTCACCCGTGCGTTGCACAGGTTGACTTGAATATTATCAAATAGTCTGTGACCCAAGTTGAAGTAATTCTGATAGATTCGCTTACTCAGATCCCCAGTTGGTTCAGTGACGTTCAAAACGCTTTAACATCCTCCCCCCCTCCCCTCCCCACCACTGGGTCAGATTTCAAAAATTTGAAAAAAGTAGTCTTTGACTTGAATTAGAATAATCCAAACATATTCGATAATCAAATCCCCAGTTCGTTCAGTGATGACAAAGATACCCCATTTCTCCCGCCCCTATTCCCTAAAACACCCCCTTCTATGGGTTAGATTTGAAAATTTTCAAGTAGCCTGTGATTTAAGTTAGAATACTCCAAACATATTCGACAACTCAAATCCCCAGTTCGTTCAGTGACGTTCGAAACGCTTTAACTCCCCCACCCCCTCCCCCTCCATTGTGGGTCAGATTTGAAAAATTTGAAAAAAGTGGTCTTTGACTCAAATTAGAGTAATCCAAACATATTCGATAATCAGATCCCCAGTTTGTTCAGTGATGACAAAGCTACCCCATTCCCCCCTCCTCCCCTAAAACACCCCCTATGGGGCAGATTTGAAATTTTAAACCTTCTCTGGACTTCCACAAATAATTGAGGAGCTGACATGGAAAAGCAGTTAAGTCCAAAAATTAAATTTCATAGGAACTCCCTCTGAACTCTTATCAGATTTTTTTGGACATAATCTCTTCTCCATGAAAAGGTCACAAATTTATTCAGGGTCTAGTAAAGACGGGAGGACCTAAGGCCGTTGGCGTGATGTTTACTTGCACTTCGACGAAAAAAAATTTTCTTTCGATTTTTGGACTTAACTGCTTTTCCAAGTCAGCTCCTCAATTTAAGACTAAAATTAGCCAAATCTGTTCAACCGTTCTCGAGTTTTAGCGAGACTAACGAACAGCAATTGACTTTTATATATATAGATATTTTTTAACCAACATTGGCCAATTGTATGCCCTTCCAAAAGGCTCGAGTGTGCGGGTGCATACGTCGCACACCCCTCAGCCCGGCCAAGGCTGGAAGTCTAATTACCTTTAGTATTCTAGGGTTAATAAACTGAGGCTCATCAAGTTTCCTTCGGAACTGCATATTTACCGTATGAGGTTGCTTAGAGCTGGAGCGACATGCGTACAGGTTCGCAGGTCATTCAATTTTCCAGATGACCTCCCGCGGGGGGCCGGTCAAACATAACCCGCCAAGTCACACGAAGCCCGCCGTTTTAAAAAGGAAAACCCGCCAACCTCTCGGACTTTGGAGAGAAGACGAGGAGGCAAAAACTCGAAGCTAATATCACCTCCTTGAGTCTTCATTTGCCGGACGAGTGATCACAAATTGAGGGCTCCGGCGTCCCCGGGAAACCAGGTAGACGGGATCGGATCAAGTTAGCGAAGAAGGGGGCGGCCATGGGTGAAAGCCTCCACATGGACGTTCCGAGGATATAACGAAGAGGACTTCGGGGGGATCAGGAAAATTAAACCGGATGAGGTGACACTTCATCCCTGTGGAACCTGGGAGTGTCTGGGGTTTCAAGACCTCAAGGCCTCATCCAATATGATCAGTCCACACTTCACGACCTTCCAAGGCAGTGCCGGTGGTGAATGGACTCGACCTGTATCTTGTAAGACAACCTCTACTATCTAGTAAGACGACCTATACTATACTCTATCTAGTAAGTTACCTCGTCATTTAGCGAATTTTCGTAAAAAACGCTGCAAATTATTACACAAAGGTTTATTATTTATGTATTAGACAGCCTTTCTGCGTAGATCTCTGGTCCTTATAGTGTACTAGCCGCTCCGGCTCGCTACGCTCGCCTCCACGTCCAGCCGGGGGGCAAGCTCCCCGGACCCCCCATTAAATTGCTCGCTTCGCTCGCAAAGTGTGGCAGATAGGGAATGTTGCTCGCTTCGCTCGCAAAGTGTGGTATGTAAGGAATGTTGCTCGCTTCGCTCGCAAAGTGTGGCTGTATACATGCGATGTATTACAATTGAAACATGTAGGGGATGTTGCTCGCTTTGCTCGCAAACGGTAGATCCCTAAGGGTAGGTTTAACGTGTGTAGGGGATGTTGCTCGCTTCGCTCGCAAACGGTAGATCTCTAAGGGTAGGTTTAACTTCTGTAGGGGATGCTGCTCGCTTGAGGAAGTTATACTGCCCACCCAACTTGGCAGACGTTTTTTTCAGTTGGGAATTCTTACAAACAAATTAAATCTTATAAAACTACGTGGAACCACGAAAAGTTTATTCGGGGATGTTGCTCGCTTCGCTCGCAAGGTATTGCTGTATATGTGTAGGAAAAAGTCCGTATTTATTCTGTTGAAATGGCTCTCGCTTCGCTCGCAAGGTACCTATGTGTATCTGCTCGCAAATGATAGATCCCTTAGGGTAGGTTTAAAGTCTGAAGGGGATGCTGCTCGCTTCGCTCGCTTGAGGAAGTTATACTGCCCACCCAACTTGGCAGACGTTTTTTTCTGTTGGAAATTCTTACAAACAAATTAAATCTTATAAAACTACGTGGAACCACGAAAAGTTTATTAAGGAATGTTGCTCGCTTCGCTCGCAAGGTATTGCTGCATATTCCGACATGTGAATAGCTAAAACTACCTACGAATTTGCACCGCTTGGGATTTGGAACCCCAAAGGGTGTTAGGGCATCATTAGCGACCGTTATGTGACCGTTATGAATAGCTCGCAAGAGTGCAAGAGCGAACTTTGAGTCCCTTCAACTCGCATTATTGTGAAACAGCGGCCCGGGTCGATTAAAAATGTAATTTTAAACGCTTTGCTCGCTTCTTCTCGCAATTTGACCGACTTAACGTCACTTTTTTCGATATCCGATTTCGGATTCAGATTCGGCGGACCCAAAGCTGTATTTCGCCCGCGAAAACGGTTCCGAAAAACGTACCTTTATGGGGTATATTTTAATCGGAAAAAACCAAGTTTTTCGGCGGACTTTTCGAGAAAACGGGTCCGTACTCTCGCATTTTTTTGACGCATTTCCCGATACTTTTTTCGCGATCCGATCGCGCCGTCGTCTTCCTCGTAGGAAAACCTACGAAACCCGTATTTTTCCGGAATTGTCAACGGCCGTTTAGAGGGGTAGGGGAAGCGGGGAAGTCCAAAAAGCGCACATTAATTATTACTTCGACCCCCCTCCCGCCCTACGGCCCATGGTTCGGCTGGGATTAGAAAATTTTAAATTCGCTTATACACCCTATCGGAAAATCCCAAAAAGATCCCCCCACTCGTAGATCCGGCCCACTCAGCCGTTTGGCCGTGCATAGACACGACAGACAGACAGACAGACAGACAGACAGACAGACAGACAGACAGACAGACGGAGTTTCATTCTTATAAATAATAGAGATTTAGTATCGGACCTCGGAGCTTCGGACCTCACAAAGGGGTTCAATCCATTACAGCAGCGGAATCTCACAATTTTACGCTTTTTAATATAGTTGATAAACAAAACAATTTATTACCAAGTCATCTTTCCAACACAAAAGTGTTACCTATACTGTATATTGATATCATCTAATTGGTCAAATTTCAAAAAATGTGCTGTCAAAATCACTGAAAATGGCTAAGAATTGTTAAATTGATATTTTTTAGCATAAGATTGGTCAAATAAAGTTTATCAACTATGAAATAGAACATTCAAAAATTTATGTACGAAATTATGCTAAAAACTTGAACTTCATTAAATTTTGTTTTAAAAAATCTATAAAATTGCAAAAATAGCCTAAAATCCAAAATCTCTTTTTGAATAGAAGAGTATCATTTAGAATACTTTTTTTTCATAAAATTAATAGCTAACATTTTCTTTTCACTCATAAATCTCCAATTTCTATACAACTTGAAATATACAAAATAAGACACTTTTTCCACATATTTTTGGCTCATAGCACCCATGAGAGTGGAGCGATCGAGCTGGCGAGAAGTTAGGACCAACTAGACCCCAAGTGGAGTCTATGTGCGAAAGAACAGATTTTTTAAGTCAATTCTAAGACCTTTTATGGCCCGGACGGCGGACGGACATTTCAAATTTGGATTCTACGCACCTTGAAACGTAAAGTGACAATGTTTGAGGGGGGGTTTTAAAAATTTTTTGCGATACGATCACATAGGCTTATTATTGGAAATAATAAACCAAAATGAGGCTGTTGCAATGACTCCAACAAAATTTCAAATCAAAATAAAATTCGACATTATTGATACTGACCACACTTTGCTGCTTACCACCTCTTGTACTTACGTCACGTTCTGAGATATCCAGCAAAAGTATTGTTAGGTTATCTCTTTTATCAGCCAAAGAAACCGATTCTTCACTTTAGTGAAGATGGTAGAAGATAAGGAGAGTGCATTGTATTGACATCTAAACAAATCTATTAGCGAATTTTCGTGGAAAATGAGGCTGTTGCAATGGCTCCAAAAAAAATTTCAAATCAAAATTGCCGAAAACTTTCTTCATTGAAATCCGTTTTGAGACATTCTGAAACGAATCTTAGAGTTCATCGCTTTTTCATTTTATATGTATATGGTCATTCCAAACGATAACTGTCCTTAGGACTGAGATTAACATCCCTTTCTTGAGCCGAAATATCAAGCTTTCGAAATGAAACGATGAGTTCGTAGGCCAGTAATTTTTGAGCACAGTAAATTGGTCTAATTTCAAAATATATGCTAAAAACGCCTAAAACCAGTCAAATATCGTCAAATTTATCATTTTTAGCAGAATTTTTGTCAAAACAAAATTATCAACAATTAACTAGGACATTCAAACATTTTTGCACAAAGTTATGCTGAAAAACGCTGGTGCTTGAATT
>CM061044.1:8930013-9067513 GCA_030762985.1 Adelphocoris suturalis
GGCTGCATAAATCTTGTAACTTTTATCTTTAGCCCGTGATCCTCCCCTTGTCTCTCACAAAACTCGTCTGCGCAGCGTTAAAAATAATGCGGAGCGCCGGCCTCCCTTGTGAGAGTGCATTACTCTGTACGAAACTTTGTAGTCAGTAAAAGGATTGTTTTGTTCGCTTCCGTTCGAGGAAAGAGCTTGTTCAATTCGACGTGGTAAGACCCACTAATAAGGTCTGTCATTTGTAGGTTAAGACGTTCTGGTTAACACTAGTAATAGCTATGCAGAAACCAATCCCTAGACAGCAATAATTTGGGATGCAATAATCATTATAAACTTACAATCACTGGAGCGAAAACAAGATGGGTGGGCAGTCAATCTTGCTGTAAAGCTTCCACACTTATTAGTTTATTTTAAAATTAGTTTATTTTTTCACATTTTTTATCAAACTATTTAACTAAACAATTATTATAGACAAGTTAAGGGATCATACGTCTTCTTTTGGTTTATTATTTCCAATAATAAGCCTATGTGATCGTATAGGAAAACATTTTTATAACCCCCCCTCAAACTTTGTCACTTTACGTTTCAAGGTGCGTAGAATCCAAATTTGAAATGTCCGTCCGCCGTTCGCCGTCCGCCGTTCGCCTTCCGCCGTCCGGGCCATAAAAGGCCTCAGAATTGACTTAAAAAATCCGTTCTTTCGCACATAGACTCCACTTGGGGTCTAGTTGGTCCTAACTTCTCGCCAGCTCGATCGCTCCACACCCATGGGTGCTATGAGCCAAAAATAGGTGGAAAAAGTCCAGTCATGCAGCATGACCCCATGAGCGAATTTTTGAAGAAATCTTCGACATTTCAGTCGCTATTGATCGTGTAGAGAAATTTTAGTTTATGATTTTGATAGACAAACATGGAATCAAATTATTAAAAATAATTAGGAGGTACTCATACTTTATTATTATTAAATTAATCTTGTAGATTTAAAGACAATCTGATGACAACCGATTTTTACAACTAACGAACGGCATTATTTCGATTTTTGACTGATTTTTCAACTTTGAAATTTTTGAAAACTTGATACATATTCTTATAGGACATTTTACGCTGATTCCGAATATACCACATGTTAGTATGCTGAAAAAATTATTTCGCACAACGAATCGCAAAAAACAGGCTATTTTGAAATTTTTAACTACATTTTTGAAAATTTCAACCCGAAGATGTAATCCGATCGTGCTGGCCAACGAACTTGAACTTTCGTTTTGTGTCCTTAACATTTTAAAATTTGTTTGAAGTTTCTAGCACAATTCTACGGACAGTTATCGTCTGGAATGACACATACATACATACATATATACATACATATATACATATATACATATATACATACATACATAAAAAAATGCGTTAAACTTCAGAATATGAATCAGAATAGCCTGAAACGGATTTCTACATAAAATGTTTTCAAAAATTCACATTCTACAAATTTTGAGGCGAGAGCAATAGCTTAATTTTCTTCAAAAATTCGCTAAAAGTGTCTTATTTTTGTATATTTCAAGTTTTATAGAAATTGGAGATTTATGAGTGAAAAGAAAATGTTAGCTATTAATTTTATGAAAAAAAAAGTATTCTAAATGATACTCTTCTATTCAAAAAAAGATTTTGGATTATAGGCTATTTTTTGCAATTTTATAGATTTTTTAAAACAAAATTTAATGAAGTTCAAGTTTTTAGCATAATTTCGTACATAAATTTTTGAATGTTCTATTTCATAGTTGATAAACTTTATTTGACCAATCTTATGCTAAAAAATATCAATTTAACGATTCTTAGCCATTTTCAGTGATTTTGTCAGCACATTTTTTGAAATTTGACCAATTAAATTATACTGCTGTAATGGATTGAACCTATTTGTGAGGTCCGAAGCTCCGAGTTCCGATACTAAATATACAATAAGCGGCGTTTAATAATTATGGACCAGAGATCTACGTAGAAGGGCTGTCTAATACATAAATAATAAACCTTTGTGTAATAATTTGCAGCGTTTTTCGTTCGTTAAGACACTGGGTAATGGATTTTTTTTTTTTTTTTTTTTAACTCTTCTTCTGTCTGCTAGGCTTGTTCAGTTGTTCTTTTTTTCCTTGTATGTACGAGATGAAGGTCCCAAACCCACTGTCATCGCTGCTCCATCACGAAAGCCTATCAGGTCCTCTGCTGTTCTCCACTTCTTCCTAGTTCCTCTTATGCACATGGATGTTGCACACAAAATGGCAAAGGAAACTCGCACTCGTAGCCACCCGGTAACATGGCTTTGCAGTTTAGACCATCTGTCTGCTAACCGCTCTGCCATTACCTTGAGACAGTTTACCTCGATCCACACACATTTTTTATTGCACCAAGTAACAACTCATCAACAATATTATTTTGAATATAGTTTTGTACGAATTAATCGGGATGCGGCCCAAGGAAAAAATAAATGAAATTACTTCATTTATTATTTTATTAGATTACGTTTCGTCCTCTAACTGAGGACATCTTCAGATTTCTACACGGACAAAAACTGGCATTATTATGTTACATAGGAAACACAAAATAAAAAATAAATAACAATTAATTTAAACAAAAAACTTACTGGTGTGAACGGGGAAAAAAAAAGTATAAACATCCGAATAACGGATTTGTCAGAAAACATATAGCGGTTCACCTAAGGAAAACAAACCAAACATAAAAAGTAAAAATATAGATAAAACGTTAAAATATAATTAATGGATAACAATAATAAAATATAAATATTAATTAGAAACTAACAAGGTAAAACAACAACAAAAATGTTTTGGTATAAAAGGGTGAACCTTCTTGTTGGGAAACACAAAATAAAAAATAAATAACAATTAATTTAAACAAAAAACTTACTGGTGTGAACGGGAAAAAAAAGTATAAACATCCGAATAACGGATTTGTCAGAAAACATATAGCGGTTCACCTAAGGAAAACAAACCAAACATAAAAAGTAAAAATATAGATAAAACGTTAAAATATAATTAATGGATAACAATAATAAAGTATAAATATTAATCAGAAACTAACAAGGTAAAATAACAACAAAAATGTTATGGTATAAAAGGGTGAACCTTCTTGTTGGGAAGTAAGAACTCACTCACCAAGTCAATAAAATGTCCAGAACGCAATAAAACGTAAACATTTTTGTCCGTGTAGAAATCTGAAGATGTCCTCAGTTAGAGGACGAAACGTCATCTAATAAAATAATAAATGAAGTAATTTCATTTATTTTTTCCTTGGGCCGCATCCCGACTAATTCGTACAAAACAATAAGTACTTACGGCCGACCAAACTACCAATATTTTGAATATACAGATATAAATATTAAAAACTAAGGTACGTCACTGAGTTTTGCTCATTATGACGCAAATGCTTCACTTCACTGCTTCACAAATAGGCAAGATCAAGTGGTTTGGTACGCTTAAGTCCTCTTGTGATTTCACTCGCGTCAAGGGGAAGGACAGCCTCGTTGAAGTGTTACATGTTAAGTTTTTAAAATTTCATGAAGGGGTTGAATGGAGGGGTAATATTGATAAATCGTGGTATTTTTACTTTATGCACTCATCTGATTTCCATGACAGTTTTTATTTCATATATGTTCGATCAGTATTTCAGTCCAGTTGCGCAACCTTGGAAGTTACAAATTTACCGTCGGTGTTGGGGGTAAATGATGGGTAATTCGAGACATCATATTTTCGTTGTTTTCTCTCTTCTCAATTTTGACCAAAATTATAAACTTACAATCCATCATATAAGGACGTCACTGAAATGCACGCATTACTTCAAAATCAAATCAGTATTTACCTATTGTTTCTGGTCCTTGACCCGTAAAATGTAAATTCACAAGTGGCCACAACATATACATTATTTCACACTAAATCAACATCTGTCAGTAATCTATATATATGAAAATCAATCGCTTTTCGTTAGTCTCGCTAAAACTCAAGAACGGCTGGACCGATTTGGCTAATTTTGGTCTTAAATTTTTTGTGGAAGTCCAGAGAAGGTTCAAAAGGTTTAGGGTATCTTTGTTATCACTGAAAAAACTGGAGATTTGATTGTTGAGTATGTTTGGATTACTCCAATTCAAGTCAAAGACTAATTTTTCAACATTTTCAGATCTGACCCACAATTGAGGGGGAGGGGTGGGGGAGTTAAGGCGTTTCGAACGTTTCTGAACGAACTGGGGGTCTGAGTTGTCGAATATGTTTGGAGTATTCTAACTTAAGTCACAGGCTACTTGAAATTTTCGAATCTAACCCATAGAAGGGGTGTTTTAGGGGAGGGAGGGAGGGAGGGGGGTTGGAGTATCTTTATTATCACTGAACATACTGGGGAATGGAATGTCGAAAATGTTTGGATTACTCTAAATCATGTCAAAGAGTACTTTTTTCTTATTTTTGAAATCTGACCCAGCGGCGAGGGGAGGGGGGTGGGGATGTTAAAGCGTTTTGAACGTCACTGAACCAACTGGAGATCTGAGTGAGCGAATCTATCAGAACAAATTACTTTAACTTGGGTTACAGGCTATTTGTTAATGTTCGAGTCAACCTGTGCAACGCACGGTTGAACCAGCTAGTTGGTGAATAAACTTTCTAATTCTAAAACATGCTGGAAAACCATGAGGAGTTATTCTTAACTTCCTTCTTTTAAAACTACATTAAGCAAACGCTCTCCTGGTAGCCTTCTATTTCCTAGATATTTTACTATATACACCGCTAATCGAGGACAGTCACATACCACATGGCGTACAGTCTCCTGCGCTTCCATGTAGCATAAAATACAGGGGACATTTTGTTCTTCTTTTATAGAGAGTTCTTTGCTAAAATATAGACATAACTGTGTTTCATTACTCATTCTTAATTGGGCCAGCTTTTTTTTTTTTTTTTTTTTTTTTTTTTAATAATGTAGAATGCACATGAATTAGCACAAATAGATCAGAATGCTGTGTAAAGGTTGGTGGTCTGGATGCTCGCAAGCTCGCATCTCAAAATTACATAACATCAAGTAGTCAATCCCGTAGTAAAAATACAGATTAGTTGGACATGTAGATCAGAATGATGTGTATACTTTGGCGGTCTGGATGCTCGCCTCTCAAAAATACATAACATAACATAATCAAAGTAAGAAGTAATGCCTAGAAACATCGGGCGGGCGTGTTGAAGACAAATCGACGGGAGGGGGGGGGGGGGGATAACGGAAAAGTACCAATAAATCTTCTTCTTCTGCAATGTTCTTAAATAAAGCCACCTGAGTGCGAAGGCGACCTACATAACTCGAGTGAGGTGCATAAGAAATACCTCCTCATTCTTTGAGACTGAGCAGATATAATAAATGTAATCATTTTGAAAAATTTAGTTTCAAACTTCTTTCTTATTTGTTTACATAGTCTGCGTTTGAAGAGAGTCCAAGAGTTTGTGAGTTGACTAAGGCTTTTATTTTATTGTAATTTCAATTTTTACACAATTGAAAGGCCCACAAGGCTTATGTGTACACATTTTGTATGCCAAATAAATTTTCTTCTTCAGTTATGTTCTTAAATAAAGCCAACTGAGTGCGAAGGCGACCGAAATAACTCGGTGTAAGGAATACCTCCTCATTCTTTGAGACTATGCAGATATAAATAACGTAATTATTTTGAAAAATTTAGTTTCAAACTTCTTTCTTCATTGTTTACATAGTCTGCGTATGAAGGGAGTCCAAGAGTTTGTGAGTTGACTAAGGCTTGCAGTGCGTTGGGTTCGGGGAGGGAGAGCCGTAGCTTGGGATTCTCACCCCTCTTTACTTCTGGTGTCGGTGCCAATGTCCTAATAACGATGCTAAGATCGATCCGAGTATACTCCGAGTGACACGTGCACACGTTTCATTCCTCCCCCTTCGTCTTCCTTTTACTTCCATCTTCATCCCCTTTCTCTCTTTCCTCTTTCTTTATCTTAACTACCATCCTTCCCCTCCTTTCCATCAAGCTCCACCACCTCTACAAGCCCACCTTTCCTTTGCTTTTGTCTTGCACCCCCCCTCCCCCTTCCACCCCGACTCGCTCAATTTCCTTTTGTTCGCGTTCTACCCCCTTTATAGTCCGCTTTCCTTCGAGAGCCTCCCACAACTTGCATCTTCTTTTTTTGTTATCGTAATTGCGGTCACGTCAGGTGTTCTCCTCGAATCTGAGGAAATCAAGACGTTTTGCCGTGTCAAACGAATCCCATTACCGATTGGAAAATGAAAATGCTGTTGAGATCCTTTTCAAAATCATGTCTCGGACTATTAAAATAGTTCAATCACTACTCATGTATTTATCTTGTCATTTATCTTATTTTCCCATATATAGAAGCTCTTGATTTTAAGTTGGCAATTGAGAAATGGGATAGCCAGCGGCAAAGCACAAAAAAGGCAGTATACACCCACAGGTTTTTCCTTCGGTTGGCCGAGAGAAAAATATATGCCTCTGAGATAAGTATAGAGCTCACGCAGGACTCAAGTAATCAGTAAAAGTAAAGTAAGAAAACGAATAGTGGTCAACCGGGTTGCCACTGGCCATACCCGTTTTACTCACAGACCTGCTTAGTGCAGAAGCAGGAGATGTTGTGTGTGGGAGGTGTGGATGTGATCTGTCCGGCCCTTGTGGATCCGAGTCCAGCATCAGCCCCCTCAGTTGACCAGACAAGGTCCAATCCCTGCTGTTGTACCTGAGCTCTACTACGAACTGTGATATCTGATCTGTGATATATTAATATGCATCTAGTCATAGTTTTATTTCACTTTGCAGATTGTATATAGTACCTATCATGTTTATAGTTATAAAACTATTTTATATCTAGTCCTAGCTATAATATTTTACTTTTGGGGTTTCCATTATCCACCTGAAGGGCTAAACAGTAGTCATCACCGCACCCCTCATTTTTTTTTCTTCTCCATATTGCCAGTGGAGTGCATGATAACGCTCCTAGTTAAGGTTGGCAACATAGCTCCCCTTAGAATCGAGCAACTTCCAGTGTCCCTTTGGACACCTTGTTCAATGCCACTAATGACCCTTCTGGTTGAGGTGCGGCTTGACTTAAAATAAAAAAAAAAAAAAGACCAGTCATGCAGCATGACCCCATGAGCGAATTTTTGAAGAAATCTTCGACATTTCAGTCGCTATTGATCGTGTAGAGAAATTTTAGTTTATGATTTTGATAGACAATCATGGAATCAAATTCTA
This sequence comes from Adelphocoris suturalis, assembly GCA_030762985.1. Taxonomy (NCBI): domain Eukaryota; kingdom Metazoa; phylum Arthropoda; class Insecta; order Hemiptera; family Miridae; genus Adelphocoris; species Adelphocoris suturalis. The sequence goes on from CM061044.1 coordinate 8,937,266, forward strand.
TCTACAGCATGGTTCTAGCCTTAAACAGCATGGTTCTAGGATTGGTTATACAGGTATACTTCCATAAGAGTAGTTCAATCTGAATTTGGACAATGTTTCATGCAAATAATATATAAAATTGTAGACGTATGATGTATGCATGTATGTATGAAAAATCCTTATTCTTTGCTGTATTTCCGTTAAGATTCTTGAGATGATGGGATGATTTCAAGTTTGGTTATTGCTAAGGAATTTATTGATACGTTATTAAGACTTTTGTTGTTCATTCGTTCATAAAATAGATCTGCATTGTTAGGACTGTTACGGGCTGTTCCTTGTGCTTCTTGGTTTCTTCTTTGGTGTTCCTTACTTTGTTCTTTATTGTTTCTTCTGCTACCCTGAGTAATTTCCCTTACTGTTTTCAACATTATAAACTCGCCTCAGTAAGAACCCTCTAGCTACGTCGTGTCGTATGAAAGGTAGCAATGTAGGTACCTATTTAAGAAAGTATGAAAATTGTAGACGTATGATGTATGCATGTATGTATGAAAAATCCTTATTCTTTGCTGTATTTCCGTTAAGATTCTTGAGATGATGGGATGATTTCAAGTTTGGTTATTGCTAAGGAATTTATTGATACGTTATTAAGACTTTTGTTGTTCATTCGTTCATAAAATAGATCTGCATTGTTAGGACTGTTACGGGCTGTTCCTTGTGCTTCTTGGTTTCTTCTTTGGTGTTCCTTACTTTGTTCTTTGTTGTTTCTTCTGCTCCTTCTTATTTAGAGCCGAGGAAGATGTGAGAATACATCGAAACGTCGCTGTTAACCTTAAGACTTCATTTTCTCCTTATCTTCTTCATTTTCCCCGGTAAGCTTTCGAGAAATGAGAAGCTTCTTAAGAAGTCAAAATGCTCATAAAATTGTGGGATAAGCTACCTGTTCAACCTTCAATATATCCGCAGATAAATGCGCACAAGCATAACGGACCGATATTCCCATCAGTCCACTCCTTGAAGCCCTGAAATGCATATGAACCCTAAGCAATTTCCCTCCCTGTTCTCAACATTATAAATTCACCTCAGTAAAAAACCCTCTCGCTACGTCGGACGTACGCGAATTAATAACAGCGTCCATACAAGGTAGCAATGACATTCCTGATGTTACACGCCCTTGATATAAATCTCCCGCAAGAGGCGGGAAAAACGAACCCCGCGAAACCCGGGGTGTAACTCGCCCGTCGCGGTTGTTGCCCGTTTATTGAGTTCCACTTTGGAAATGATTTCCAGGCAACTGACCCCTTCCAGGGGTCGGGGGCTCTGCGGGAATCCTCACCTTCCTCCGTGTCCGCTGAGTTCTCATTCTCCATCATCCTTATTTAATGCTCTCCACTCTTCTCCGTTCCCTTGAACGTGAATTTTACCAAGGTAAGATGCGCCTTCACCTTGTTCAAAGCAATAACTTGACAGGAGAACGTCCTCAAATAACTGTCTGAAAAGAGTTATGTTTTTCTGTTATGGGGATCCCCGAGCGAATGCCAACAACGCTTGATGTTGATTTAAACGCGCTATATATAATTCCGCGGCCCCGTTGAAGGTAAATCAAAAATTCTTTTGAAAAGGGACGTCCACTCTTCCCCGAGTTGAAGTTCCTCCCGCTACTTTATTAGGAGCGCCTGCCTTTAATACAGACGAGGCCAAAATTTTAATTGGGTTGGAAATTTATACTGCGCTGAAAACGTAAATCAGGTGATTTATAATTATTTTCTATTGTTCTCTTGAAGAAGTTAGGTATCTTTTGCCATAATATCTTCCTCAAGTACGTCAGTTGGCTCTTTTATCAGTTTCACGTGTAATTTCATGATTGAAAAGGAAACGGCTTAGCACAGAAAACCGTGTCAACATCAAAATACACAAGCCAAGCATGGATAACTAATTACTACATTACCCATAAATAATCATGCTGTACTGTTTAATAGATGAAGTACAAGGTAATAACCCGTTTTGGTGAGTATACTTAAGTACAGTTACCAGCTGAGATGGGGAGAAAAACCGGACAGAGTTGGAAAGCATATTGAAAAACTCAATAAAACTTATGAAGATAAATCCACGCACAGTTATTGATAAGTATTTACTACCTATATGAATTATCTACGTGATAGAAATTATCTCTTTATTCCAATAAATAATATTTTCCTAAATTTAAAGTGGTTCTTGTGATACGTTTTTGAATAGTGTGTTTTGAAAAAATCTGTGAGCACCGATAATTTCAACCTAGTAGGTAAATAACTTTACTCATTCCTATACGATAATAGTGAACGTATCACAAACAGCCAAAAGATATAAAAATTACTGACTACATAACAAGTGCTATCCATCATCTGGAAACCACTAAAAGTGCACAACTTTGAAGGATTATAGATAAGTATATCTTATGCCTAAATAGAGCTCCACGGATCTGAGGTTAAAATTTCAGTCGTAATGTTCAAGAAATCAATTCTTTGATTTATAATTTACGTTGGAAACGCATGGGGATTCTACATGGGTAGCACTAATTTACCGCCGACAGGAACAGATTACATGCTCCCTATTTACACTTCCCTTGACTTAGTACTGCACTTAGTACGCATAGATCACGAAAAAATTACAATAATCAATTTTTACTAAACAAAACTAGTAGGTACCTAATCAAGGATAACTCAATAGGCCAGCGAGCCGATCCACGCAGGTTGGTTTGATTGGGGTACACACAACTGTCATTTCAGCAGGTTCAATGAAATAATTTTAACGAATAACTTATCATTCTACCGTATTCATATCATGAATTTGAAGGCTATGGGTGAAATGCAAGCTTAATTTAAAATTTACTTCGTAATGGGAGTAAGCCACTAACCTTGCAGAAATCTCGCCTTGTTTTTGTGTCTTCTTAGTAAGATTTATACTTATGCCCATCCGTTAAATCTGGAATGCCATTAGCTACCGCCATGTACTCTGAAAACAAGGCCGTTATTAATCCACCAATGTCCAAACGTGGCTTGATTCTGCTCGTGGAGGGGCGAATTATACGGCCGAGCGAAGAAAGATTGTCGAGGGAACCACACATTTCAAAATGAGCCACTCGGAAGGTTTTCAGGTGGCGCAAGTCGCGGGACAAAAGCCCAAAACTGTATGGCGAACCAGGGGGGAACTAGCTATGCGCTTAGAAAGATAAATGCAAACTGCGAACCCGTTCACTTTGCCGGTTCTGGATGAGCGGTATTCCATGCAGGTGACGACGCTTGTGGGGGACAGAATCAGAATCGGTTCTATACCAGGATGCATAGTGTGTATATGTGCGGCGTTAGAGAGGTGATGAAGTGGTTCACTGAGGCGGGACAAGAGGCCTTGATATACACTTTACCTGCACGCCACCAACAGAATGTGTCTAGTTTCACTCACTAAATGGGCATATATTCCCGCTGGTCATCGATAAACAACGCGACATTTATTTTGCTAAATGCCTTCAGCATTGCTCTTCCCATTCGGCTTTGGCCGGTTGAGTCGTTCTGGAGTCGAATGAACGAGTTAACCATTTCAAGGTGGAGCGTGGGGCACTCATCATGGCTACCATGAAATTTATTGCTCGTTCGAAGCAGAATGGAAATGGAACCTGCTTAGCAGGAATTACATAATTCACAAAGAAAAGTCAGTTAACTCGCCATTTTACGTCTTGTAAGTAATGGCTGTTTCGCTCATTAACCAACGTGATGTATACTCGTGAAGAATTTCAAGTAAATGGTATTCTATACCACTGGTACACTTCCCAATCTTAACTAAAAACTTCTTGTGATTATAGGTTTGCCCCAGCAAGTACAAAACTGGCTTTATTTCGTTCCATATTCGTTTGACACTCAATGAAATAAAAGGTTTAAGGGGTTCAGTATTTCCAAGTAATTTGGGGTATAATAGGTACATGTTTCTCAACCAATCAGACCGACTTTGATAATTTTCTTTACTTCCACTCTTCGTATTTCAGTGGAAATTAAAAAATCAGTCAAAACTAACTGTGCGTTGCACGGGTACTCGAACCCTTTGTTGAAACTTGCAGGTTTGAGGTCATCTGAATTTCACTTATATTCGAGATTCCACTGATAGACCTTTATATCCCAAACAAAAAGATAATTCTAATAGCTTCAATAGTTTCCGAAAGGTCGAAAAAGGATGTTTTCAGAAAAACGCGTTCTGTATATATAGTATTTGCAAATAGAATTAATCTTTTGGCAAATTTAATTAAACTTTTTACAAATGAATTTAATCGTTTTACAGATAAATTTAATCTTTTTACAAATTAAGTTAATCTTTTTGCAAATACTATAAACTGACTTAAAATGTTGTTATGGAAAATGTTGTGTATGGTGACTTAAAATGTTGTGTTATGGACGTATGTAGACTTGAAAAAAAAAAAGAAAAAAAAACCCTCGAATGACAAGCTTGAATAATAAGGTAACTTCTTTCTAACAGTGAATTAAGGGTACCCGGAAAGTGTACCGTTTTCGGGATTGTTTAACGTTGGTTTCCCAATCTCGAACCGAGATAATTCGACAAACCTTCCAAGCACCCTTAATTCACTGTTAGAAAAAAGTTACCCAGGGTGGCCCCCAAATGGAGATTTTAAAATTCCCTGACATTTCCCTGACTTTTCCCTGACCGAACTCCATATTTCCCTGACAAAAAATATCAAACTCATATATATATATATAGAGCGTCACCTTTAATGCTTCAAAAATGAAAATCGTATAATTTAAAAAATAAAAACAGCCTACTCTAGGAGTAATAATGAAGGTGAAGCATGGGAGAAAAGATACTTTTTAAAGTAATTGAATTTGTGAAAGAATTTAATTAAATAGTTTTTTAAAAATCGCAGTTAGACGAACAGAATGGTTTTGACACACTACATACTTAAGGTAACTAAAATATTCCACAGTAAATTCAGGTAAAAAATAAACTGAGAATGAGGAAAAAACTACAATAAGTTTGAAAACCCAGTTTTGGTATTTCGAATTCAAAAACATAATAACGAATGCTAAACGGCCACAAGGTTCTTCAAACACTATCGTATCAAAGCACTAGATTCTATGACTAGTGACATACTACATATTAATACAACCTAATTGTTAATGACATATTAGGTTGTATGCGTGCGTGTGTCATTCCAGACGATAACTTTCTTTAGGATCAATACAAAAAATCCGTTCTTTCGTCAAAAATTCAAGTATTTCATAAATATATATATAAAAGTTCATTAATATGTGCAAAAAAATAAAAATAAGTAATAATAAATAAATAAAAACTGCAGAAAAGAAAACTGCTAGAAACCCGAAATCATTTGTTGAATAGTAGACCATAATTTAGAATGAGTTTTTTGCCATAAAATGTATATTTAACAACTTCATTGCCCTCAAAGTTCTCAATTTTCAAAACAATTTATCTAACCTAAATGTAAAACGACAAATTACGAAAATTGGCCTTTAATCATGCTGCATTACTTTTCATTTAATATTTTATGGTCTCACAATTTGTGATCTGAAGCGATTTGTTGAAGATCAAATTCAAATTTTAATCATTTGTGTTGAAAAAAGGAAAAGTTTTTAACAAGGATATTTCTTAGCTTTGTGGATAATTCCAAATTTTCGCCCGACTGCAATAAATGTCTCGCTTTTTTCCATTCTTCCAATCGGTGCCTTATTTCCCATCCCACAAAAATCTTTCGTTGGAAAGCAATGAATTTATTACACATGGCTTCACATTTCAATAGGCCAACATGAGAAGTCCTAGCTTATGTACACCAACTCGTTGTTGGGACTCTAACTGGATCAATCCACTACTCTGTTGGGTTTTCTCCCTAGTTCAATAACCTGTTGATTTTTCTCACAAATAGATTACTAATAGGTGACGAAGTAACCAGGAGAGCCGAAGACATATCCATGTCACAATGTATCTGTGTGTGTAACAATGTAACTCTTTGAACAATACCACGACTCTTGACAATTATTTTTTTTATTCGTATTACCCACCTATAAAATATTATGCAGTATGATAAAGTACGTCGTTGAAGTTTTATTGTTTAGGAGTTAAAATAAACCTAAAAACACTGCAAATTATTACACAAAGTATTGATTGAAAAAATTCCCTGACATTTTGGTGTTTTTTCCAAAATTCCCTGACATTTCCCTGACTTTTCCCGTCGCACAAAATTCCCTGACAATTCCAGGTTTTCCCTGACTTTTCCCGTTGGGGGCCACCCTGTTACCTTATTATGCAACCTTGTCATTCGAGGGTTTTTTCCTTTTGGTTTATTATTTCCAATAATAAGCCTATGTGATCGTATAGCAAAAAATTTTTATAACCCCCCCTCAAACTTTGTCAGTTTACGTTTCAAGGTGCGTAGAATCCAAATTTGAAATGTCCGTCCGCCGTCCGCCGTTCGCCGTCCGCCGTCCGCCGTCCGGGCCATAAAAGGCCTAAGAATTGACTTAAAAAACCCGTCCTTTCGCCCATAGACTCCATTTGGGGTCTAGTTGGTCCTAACGTTTAACCATCCCGATCGCTTTACTCGCATAGATGCTATGGGCCAAAAACGGGCGAAAAAGTGTCATTTCAAGGCTTTGTTAGACTTACGCACGCACGCACGCCTGGCACGCTTGGCAGGGGGTCACGGTGGGCGGCGAGGGGGGGTGAGCGGGGGGTAGAGTGAGAGGAGGCGCCGGCGCCGCGGCACCTTGTGGTGGATACGGCGCCGGCGTTCCTTCGAGGCATGAATATATGTTTTTTCAAGGCTATATTTGTGTGTTAATACCAAAGCTTTTCCTACGCATATTTAATAACATATCCTCTCGACTTTGCGTACGTACTTAGATAATGATATTATTAAGGCAATAACTATTTGAATAGATAGGAGCTCAAATCGAGAAATATAAACATGCGTATATAATTATAGAAGTATAGGTTGTGGCAACTCGAAATAGGACACGCCGAGGAGTTTGGACGGGCCTTATGACGTACGCTAGCCAACTAAAACTATGATCATATTTAATTGAAAAAATAATAAACCTTTGTGAAATAATTTGCAGCGTTTTTTTAAGTCTACATACTTCCAAAACACAACATGGAAAGTTTGTCAAAAACAACGCAAAAAGATGAACTTTATTTGTAAAAAGATTAAATTTATCTACAAAAAGATTAAATTTATTTGTAAAAAGTTTCATTAAATTAGCCAAAATATTCATTTGATTTTCAAAAAGATTGACACTCTTTGCAAATACTATCCATATATACTCGTATTTATGTATAGTGTATTTCCAGACTACAACTCCTTTAAAATATGGCATAAAAATTCGCTCAAACGCAGGCAAATTCGTCTTGGCAAAAGACAGGTCGAGATCGTTGACCAGGTCGTTGGTTCCAGAATTTCAGGTTCAAATTTACAATTTAGTGGCCCAAAAAATGCTAATAAATCGTTTTGACAGTAGGGCATGTGAGGAATCACAGTCGAAGTATTTACTTAAATTGACTAAAATTTTGTAGTTATCGAGTTGTGCACTATAAGACTTTATACAACATACGACTTGACGTTAGTAATAAATAATCGCACAATCTCATCGAACAACACGAAAAGAACAAACCGAATATCAATCGCGGGGTCAAGAGAATGATGAGTGACAGAAAAAGAAAAAAAAACTTCTTTCCCGCTTCCGAGATAAGGTATCTCTACTCGGTGTCACCGGAAGTTCAACCTGGGATCTTGGATCAACGGTGGTTCACCTGGAGTTTGAGTCGAAAACTCCTAAGAACTCAGTTCAATTTGGTGCAATCGAAATGAATTCAAACTGAGATCAATCCATGGTTTGCTTTAACCTGGTAAATGCGGCTCTGAGCTTGTTCTTTCCCATAGGATCTGGAAGGTTTGCATTACTAGCTCAAAACGTGCAAAAATTGACTAAAATCGTTCTTTTCCTGGACCCGTCATTCTGTAATTTCGATATACCTATAATATATACATGTTATCAATAAATTAAAAATAGGAAACACAAAGGTAATTATCATCGAACTATTCCTATTATGTCCTCAATGCAGGGAAATAAGGCGATGATGTTGCCTCATAATTTCTTCATCAATTACTCCTTCACGCTCATGTTGCATTATATGATAATCTTCGGAGAAAGGTTTTTACCTACTCATTATTAGACTACTTTAAATAGGTACCTATATTTCATTGGTCCCTCATAAGCCTAACTGAAGTGCTGCTCCGTCTCCAAACCCAAGCTCCGCACTTCTCCATCTTTTTCTTGCGCCTCTAAGGCACATGCTGGATGCACGCAATATCGCCATTGTGATGCGGACTCTCAACCATCCTCGAACAACCGTCTGAGGCCGCTTCCAAATGTCTGCTAAGCGCTCACCCAATACTTTCACAAAGGCATTCATTTGAGGAGCACATAGACCATCGACTGAACATACCAGGGGTGTGAATGAGGCATGCCTCTCTTCACATGCATTCAGATACTTACGCATCTTTTCTTGCTCTGCTGAGGCTAGGACAGAAGCTACGGGACGAGAACCATAAGAAGGGGCGTCAGTGTCTACGACACGGACGTCAAACAACGCCTCCCTCTGTGGCTCCCAGGTTCCTCGACACACCAAATCCCCTCGTAGCATTGGTTCGGATCCTAATGCCTCCCGTATAATGGGCTCCTTCACGCAGTTCCCCCATGCAGTTGACATCAATTCTCCTAACAAGTCTCTAACTTCGTTGTGGCGTCTGGTACCTATATTGACATTTTATGTCTTTACTATGGCACATAAATGAAAAAGCGTCACGCGGGGGAGCGTCACGAGGGGAGCGTCACGCGGAGAGCGTTACGCGGAGATTCCCTAATGATCCCACGATTCTGAGATTTGGTATGTAGCCCCTTGAGGGACTTCTGAACACAACTGACCGATCCCAGATCAGCTGAGTGGCTCTAGAATCCAGTTTTTTCCCTAATGATCCCACGATTCTGAGATTTGGTATGTGGGCCCTTGAAGGACTTCTGAACACAACTGACCGATCCCAGATCAGCTGAGTGGCTCGATAATCCAGTTTTTTCCCTAATGATCCCACGATTCTAAGATTTGGTATGTGGGCCCTTGAAGGACTTCTGAACACAACTGACCGATCCCAGATCAGCTGAGTGGCTCTAGAATCCAGTTTTTTCCCTAATGATCCCACGATTCTGAGATTTGGTATTGTGGTGAAAACTCCCCCCTCTTGTCAACAGCCCTTTTCAGGGCTACCAAAAAGAGGTAGACACAACACAAAAATATTTACAAGACGTCGAGTTATAACTCCGTCAAACAAAATATTTCACCAGAGAGAAAATACTAAATTCTCTCTCAAAAGTGAAATATTAACTAATAACACACAAGGCGACCTCCCTAAACATTTACTGGGCGAGAGAGATGCGACAAGCATCTCGAAACAAGTCGCCTTGAATGAAATCGCAAACAGAAAAACTCAAGGTCGTCAGCCACCCCCGGGGACCCCGTCGCAGCGACGGACGTGGGGAAACCACCCCGAAAGACCAGCTCAGCTATCATACTCGCAGATACTGAGAAAACAATGTGCGAGCCAATGAGATTACACAGTCGAATTAATGAAATTAAGCGGACCAACCAGGAGGCGGCAGGAGGCGGCCACCTCCCTATAAATACCCCGCTAGGAGCCCTCCGAATTTCATTCCACTCTCCGCTCTCGACGACTACACTTGGAAGTACGAAGATTTCTACACGCTCTACGCTGACGAACCTTCTGCATCCCGAGTTCATCTCAACAACGGCTTCCTACTGCTTTCTACAAGGCCTACCTTCTCTCCACACAGATCTCGCATTGGCATCTACGAGTCCAGTGATTATTCATCCTGCTCATTGCCCAACGTAGTTCATCTGTCAGGACGCCACCCGGTACATCTATCGATATTCTCTTTAGATCGTACGCCCGAGGGACGTTCCGAGCCGTGTCGCCCGGGTTTCGTAGCAATAAGCTCTTAACCGACCGCTGTGGGCACGCCGGTAAATTACTCTGCTCATCCGCTCTAATTTACCGTCCAAGGAAGTCTTTTTCAAGACTACGAGGTAGGACCCTGACATACGAGCATTGGAAAGACGCTCTGTCAAGCGAGTCCACCTCACAAAACCTCTATTTTTTATACATAGAGGCATCGAAACGATCTAAAAACTCGGTTATTTCTATGGAACGTCGGCCGTCTTATTTCCTCATGCAAGGGGAGGCAGACGACGGCGAAGCCGGGCCGCGTAGCCCCCGTAGCGCTCCCTACAGGCTACCCGGCGAATCCGCTGAACCCAGCGACGGCGCAAGGCGCGATCCTCACGCCGGGATCGCCTTCTCGCCCGACGTATTCGTTAAAGAAACGTTCGATCAAGCCTCGCCTATACAAAAGATCGAGGATACCTTTCAGACTCGCTCTGAAGCCGATCATTACGATTCGACCAAGCTGTCCGAGTACCCACGATATTCGACGCAGGCCTACCCGGCCGATCCGAGTGTCAAATACACTCCAAATGTGCAAAAAGCGAAGGATACTTTTCAGTACCTCAACCAAGCTCAACATATTCCCCCTACAGATATAAATCTTAGGCCGGAATATTACAAAACGGCTCAGTACCAAACTGATCGAACCCAGCACCCACTATGCGAGCCCAGTGCTCCACGCGGCTGCGACACGAACTACCTCCCAGTTCAGTCCGCCAAGCCAGTTGACCTTGGCGGATCCGCTCACATTCCTTACGGGAATAACCCGGGGACTAACCCGCATAACCAGAATATAAATGTCCAACTTGGCCTACCTACGCCAAGTAAAACATATTTAAATCCACTACAAATGGTGACCCCGCCTTTGAACAGGCTTAACACAGCGCATTTCGTTCCCTCTTATGAAGCTAGTGGATTTCAGGGAACCACTGCGGGCGTGCGACCCCCGCCGGGCCTCTACGCCCCACATCTCACGCAACATCCCTCTACACAAAGTGGCTTTCGAGCACTTTTAGAGGAGATGGGAGATTATCAAAAACCAATCTTCCAAAAGAAGAATATCGATCGTGCACTCGCCGAGTTCGATCAATACTGCGTGCGAAAACACCTGAGAACGCAGAACGAATGCTTCTCAGCTATATACAAGTGGGTACCAGAAGAAATGAGGGAAGCTATCGACTCAGCTTACCTCACGGCACCCCACGCACCCCACGAAGAGGCCAAACAGCGCCTACAGCGAGAATATGGGTTGTCCTTACAGGACAGGCTCCTCGCACTCGAGGACCCCGCATCTCTCGCCAAAAAACCCAGCACCAAGTACCACGAAATGTACTCTAAAGCTGTTGGGTACTTTTCGGAAGCTCTGATCACTCAAAAGTGGATCGAGACTCTACCCATCGAAGCACGAGGTATGGTCGCAGCTCAGCCTAACACGACCGCCCGGCTCGACCTAGCTGATACGCTACATGCGTACAAAACAGAGAATACCTCTCTAAACATACGAGGAGTAGAATCTACTCCGAAACCCACGAATACTGGTTTCAAAAAGGCCCTCTCAAAACAAGCTGAGTTCAAACCCCAACCAGTAGAGAGTAGGCCTCACAAACCGACGGCCTATGTCTGTCGAAACCACGCACGTTTCGGTAACGAAACTCGCAAATGTGCAGACCCAGAACACTGCACTTGGAAGACAAACACTGCTTCCAAAACTAGCAAAAAGGCAGCGACTATAAGCCAGCCTAAAACCTGGGTTTCAAACGAAAATACTCAGAGATCAGTACAAGAAAGTACCGTTCCAACCTCCGACGTAGAGAGTTCGGAAAACGAATAACTGCCAGTGTATCTGAGCCTATACACCGGCAGTCTACTGAGTATAAAAGGCTTTTTTTCAAGTGCAAACTAAATGGCACTGAATTTCTCATCGACACGGGAGCAGAAGTGAACATTCTGCCCCACAATGTCACAAAAAAATTGGGCTTAAAAATTCGTAAGTCCAACGTTAAGCTCACAGCAGCTAACGGAGCCCCTATAGACACACTAGGGCGAGCTGACACAACAATTAACATCGGCCTCGGAGACATGACCACCGATTTTATGATCACGAAAGTTGATCTAGCGATCCTAGGTATACCATTCCTCGAGTCTTGGGATATCGGAATACGGGTCAAACATAAGTACATTTATAAAGATAAAATAAAGAGCTATGCCGATCAAAAAATAGCTGCAGTCATGAACAAAAAATTCACTGACGAACAAATAGCAGCTACTATCCCTCATCGTGACAATAACCCTCAACCAGAGGACGTGCAAATCACGGAGGACGAAAACATTCGCTCTATCATTGACAAATACAATGAAAAAATGAGCAAACTGCAAGGTAAATGGAAAAACAACGGGGTTTACCACCGTATAACCACGGAGGGAACACCAGTACACTTCCGAGCAAGACCCATGGCAGGCGAAAAACGGGCTCAAGTCAAAAGTACTTTTGACAAAATGCTTTCAGAAGGCATAATTGCACCATCAGATTCCGAATGGGCATCCCCGTTACACTGTGTGCCAAAAAAAGACGGGTCATGGAGAATCACCGGCGACTACCGTTTCCTGAACGCGAAAACGAAGAAAGACGCCTACCCTCCTCCTCACATTCGCTCTTTCCAAGCGAATTTACATGATACACGAATCTATTCGACAATAGATTTAAAATCGGCATATTATCATATTCCAATGCACCCAGATGACGCTCATAAAACTGCAATTATTACACCTTTCGGTCTTTATGAGTTTAAGAAAATGAGCATGGGTTTGGCCGGAGCGGCCCAAACATGGCAAAGATACATGGACAGCATCATGCGAAAATTTGATTTCGCATTTGTATACCTAGATGACATACTGGTGGCTTCAAAAAATTATAACGAACACATGAACCACCTAAAACAAATTTTTGACAAGCTGGGTGAACACGGACTTCGGGTAGGTTTTGACAAATGCGTTTTTTCAAGACCTACCGTCGATTTCCTTGGTTTCACTATCTCGAAAGAAGGAATCATTCCTAAACGAGATAAAGTAGAAACCATAGAACAATTTCCTAGGCCGATAGACGTACGAAGTCTACGCAGATTCCTAGGGATGTGTGGTTTTTACCGAGCCTGCTCAAGCAAATTCGCTCACACGGCACAACCTCTGTATGACTCCATTCAGTCAAACAAAAAAAATGACAGAACACCTATCGAATGGACAGCAGAGAGAGAAAAAGCTTTCAAAAGCCTAAAACAAGCAATGATCAAAGCAACATTGCATAACATTGCTCACCCACACCCTACAGCAGAGTGGAGATTAGTCTGCGACGCGTCCGACACACACATCGGAGCGGCACTAGAGCAGGAAATTACAGACAAACATGGCTCGAAATCTTACCAACCATTGGGATTTTTCAGTAAAGAAATTCCGGAACAATGGAAGAACAAAGCATCATTCGACAAAGAAATGTTCGCCGTTTACCAAGCTTGCATTCACTGGCACAATGACTTGGACGGCAGATCTTTTCATATTTGTTCTGATCACAAGCCTCTGCTAGGCACGATGCTTAAGAAAAATGCACATTTTTCTAAAATGAGATTAAGATGGCTAACATACATCTTTCAAATGACGAGTGACATTCGTCATATTTCCGGAGAGAGCAACGTCGTCGCCGACGCACTCTCCAGACCCTTCGATCCGGTTGAAATTCAAACAAAATCGATTTCAACCCAGACGGACGAGGGTCCACCCATAGCCGAAATTTCGCAAATTACGGCTGCAATAGAGTGCAATCTTCTACTGCACATTTCAAATTCACAAATTCGTTCTCCTCCTAACACAGAGGACAAACTGAAACTCACACGAGTTGAATTCCCTCAAGGAGAAATTTGGTGTAACCTAGACCTAGGACACCCTAGACCTTATATTCCAAACGAAATAAGGCAAGAAATAATCAGCCAAATTCACAATTTGGGACACCCAGGTATACACTCTACAGTGTATAAAGTTAAACAAAGATATTTTTGGCACGGACTCCGTGCGGATGTCTCCAACTGGGTCCGAGCGTGCGAAACTTGCCAACGAGCAAAAATCACGCGCTCCGTGAAGCTCCCTTACTCCGAATTTGAAACGGCTAACAAATTTTCACACGTACACGTTGATATTACCGGACCCTTACCTTTAGCTAAAGGAGGGAAACGTTACATTTTAATGATGGTTGATAGAGCAACGGGTTGGATAGAGGCAGTTCCTCTTAACAACATCGAAACAACCACGATCACGAACGCCTTTATCAATATTTGGGTAGCTTCAAAGGGCGTACCTAAATACATCACAAGTGATCAGGGCACTCAATTCGAATCAGATCTATTCAATTCCATTATGGAACGTCTCGGAGTAAAACATACTCACACGTTACCATACAAACCATCAACAAACGGAATGGTAGAACGCAGAAATAGATCTTTGAAAGAGGCTCTCAAAGCACAAAACGAAAATTGGCTCGACGCACTTCCAAAAGTTCTACTCGCCATGCGTACGGCAGTAGACCCAGCAACGGAAACTACACCGTTCCAAAAAGTTTACGGAATTGACGTACCACTCCCAGGAGACATTTTCGTAACTTCTACAAACCTTTCGGAGCCTCTCTTCTTCCGGCCTACGCATATTAAACATAATAATACGAAATATGCCGTAAACATGCCCAAAAATTTGGATACATGTACACATGTCTATATCAGAGTGCCCACACAGCTCACCTCTCTGCAATGTCCTTACACGGGACCATTCAAAGTGGTTAAAAGAGATAAGTTTTCGGTTACAGTGCAAATTGGCGAACATACAAAAAAAGTTCCCAAACAGCAAATAAAACCAGCTTACACTCTAAAAACAGACGAAGCTGTGTCACTAAACAAAAATCAGGCAGAAAATAAGGAGGAGACTCCCCGAAAATCTGCCAGAAGGCACGTCCCCTCTACCAAATTCGACGAGAGGTGGGTAACGGCGCTCGAAACACCCCAGCCGGCGTCGTCGTTAATAACACGACGTCTTGGGGGGGCCCCTGTGGTGAAAACCACCCCCTCTTGTCAACAGCCCTTTTCAGGGCTACCAAAAAGAGGTAGACACAACACAAAAATATTTACAAGACGTCGAGTTATAACTCCGTCAAACAAAATATTTCACTAGAGAGAAAATACTAAATTCTCTCTCAAAAGTGAAATATTAACAAATTCAACACAAGGCGACCTCCCTAAACATTTACTGGGCGAGAGAGATGCGACAAGCATCTCGAAACAAGTCGCCTTGAATGAGAAATCTCAAACAGAAAAACTCAAGGTCGTCAGCCACCCCCGGGGACCCCGTCGCAGCGACGGACGTGGGGAAACCACCTCGAAAGACCAGCTCAGCTATCATACTCGCAGATACTGAGAAAACAATGTGCGAGCCAATGAGATTACACAGTCGAATTAATGAAATTAAGCGGACCAACCAGGAGGCGGCAGGAGGCGGCCACCTCCCTATAAATACCCCGCTAGGAGCCCTCCGAATTTCATTCCACTCTCCGCTCTCGACGACTACACTTGGAAGTACGAAGATTTCTACACGCTCTACGCTGACGAACCTTCTGCATCCCGAGTTCATCTCAACAACGGCTTCCTACTGCTTTCTACAAGGCCTACCTTCTCTCCACACAGATCTCGCATTGGCATCTACGAGTCCAGTGATTATTCATCCTGCTCATTGCCCAACGTAGTTCATCTGTCAGGACGCCACCCGGTACATCTATCGATATTCTCTTTAGATCGTACGCCCGAGGGACGTTCCGAGCCGTGTCGCCCGGGTTTCGTAGCAATAAGCTCTTAACCGACCGCTGTGGGCACGCCGGTAAATTACTCTGCTCATCCGCTCTAATTTACCGTCCAAGGAAGTCTTTTTCAAGACTACGAGGTAGGACCCTGACATACGAGCATTGGAAAGACGCTCTGTCAAGCGAGTCCACCTCACAAAACCTCTATTTTTTATACATAGAGGCATCGAAACGAGCTAAAAACTCGGTTATTTCGATGGAACGTCGGCCGTCTTATTTCCTCATGCAAGGGGAGGCAGACGACGGCGAAGCCGGGCCGCGTAGCCCCCGTAGCGCTCCCTACAGGCTACCCGGCGAATCCGCTGAACCCAGCGGCGCAAGGCGCGATCCTCACGCCGGGATCGCCTTCTCGCCCGACGTATTCGTTAAAGAAACGTTCGATCAAGCCTCGCCTATACAAAAGATCGAGGATACCTTTCAGACTCGCTCTGAAGCCGATTATTACGATTCGACCAAGCTGTCCGAGTACCCACGATATTCGACGCAGGCCTACCCGGCCGATCCGAGTGTCAAATACACTCCAAATGTGCAAAAAGCGAAGGATACTTTTCAGTACCTCAACCAAGCTCAACATATTCCCCCTACAGATATAAATCTTAGGCCGGAATATTACAAAACGGCTCAGTACCAAACTGATCGAACCCAGCACCCACTATGCGAGCCCAGTGCTCCACGCGGCTGCGACACGAACTACCTCCCAGTTCAGTCCGCCAAGCCAGTTGACCTTGGCGGATCCGCTCACATTCCTTACGGGAATAACCCGGGGACTAACCCTCATAACCAGAATATAAATCTCCAACTTGGCCTACCTACGCCAAGTAAAACATATTTAAATCCACTACAGGTATGTGGGCCCTTGAGGGACTTCTGAACACAACTGACCGATCCCAGATCAGCTGAGTGGATCTAGAATCCAGTTTTTTCTCTAATGATCCCACGATTCTGAGATTTGGTATGTGGGCCCTTGAGGGACTTCTGAACACAACTGACCGATCCCAGATCAGCTGAGTGGATCTAGAACCCAGTTTTTTCCCTAATGATCCCACGATTCTGAGATTTGGTATGTGGGCCCTTGAGGGACTTCTGAACACAACTGACCGATCCCAGATCAGCTGAGTGGCTCTAGAATACAATACGGGGTTTTATAGGAAGGGGAAAGTGGGCGCAAAGACATAAAATCTCTCTCGTGGTTGCGTACTTGTACGAAAGCTGTATCCACCGTATGAGTTTCAAGAGGTTCTAATACTTTGAAACCCATTTCAATATGAACGAAAATCAATTTCATAAAGGGAGAATTCCATTGGAATTTACTTTAACGTTGATTTTTAGTTTATGTGCCATAGCAAAGTCATACAATGTCAAAATACTGTAGGTACCTACCGTAACTTTTTACATGCAATTTTATAATTTCATTTTTCAATTTATTGTACTGATTAATATGGTTTGCTAGCTTCTCTGTTGAATTGTATCTCATTGCATTTGCTTACTATTTAGAATTTCGACAATTTCTGATAGATAGATATATGGTAGACCTGCTCTTCCTCAATTCCAGCCAGCCATTTTTCGGGTTCGACACTAAATGCAATCATTTGACTTTGAAATTTAAGCCATCTTTGCCCTCACGTAGTAAGCCATCGTTGCCCTCTCTAGTTTTGAACTGTTTATAGAAACCAAAGTAGATAATAATAAGAGCTCGGCCGAATAGAGGTCTAACTTACATTTTTTCCGAAATGGAGTTATTGGTATAGAACGATTCGTTGAGATCTCCTCCATTAGTTTATACAAACGAAAAACCCCAATTCCAAATGTGCTTGTCGCTATGGACCTTCAGCGACTCAAAATCGTGGCTATTTTTCGCTTTGAACAAGGGTTTATGTTGGTTTTCGTCTAGCGACCATGCTACGTGCCGCAGTTATTCCATTCATCTCTCCTGGGTTTTCTTCCGTGTCGGTGATATTTCAGATTTCGGCACTTACTTCAACTTTATCTTTCATGGGTTTGTCTTCAAATTCGAGTGCTTTTCAACCTGTTTTAGTTGTTATTTCGGTTTATTTATAGTTTTTCGGTTTCTTCTTTGATTTTTCTGTCATAAATAGTTATTCAACGTATTATAATATTACCATCGAAATGTACGGGACAGTTTCCCTTACGGACAATGACTTGGACAGGATGAATAAATCTAAATCGCGAGTTATTAATATCAAACAGTGACAGGACAACGTTCGGAAGCTAAGGAGAAATTCACATACACAAAGCTAATGGAAGACCATTACATCCTGCCAAAACCTTATGAGCTCCCAGCACGTAACAAAGCGTTGCTACCCCTCCCTAAGGCCAAGAAAACGGACCTCATGAAAATGATACCATATTTACCAGAGCAATATAAAGAATTTTATATAACACACCATTCGTTTCTGATTAATGTTTTCATCGTTCACAGAAGAAGTAACTAGGTACCTGTGGTATAATCTTAAAACGTTATTTGAAAACTTATTTATTTTAGTGTTTCAATAAAATTGTCATCTAAACAAACATCCAGTTCTTCAATTTCTTTCTACTTTAATATTATAGATTATTGACGTTGTTATCGACATGGATTATTCATTGAGCTAACAGGTATCCGTCATTGAATTGAATAAAGGAGAACACTGTTGATGATAAAGGTCGCAAGATAATGAGTGCGTATTTTTATTATTGATGGAACAAAGGTCTATGTTACACTTGATCCTGCAGTTTCGGGTCGTGTGGTTACAAAGGAGTTTTTTCGCTCTCCTGTAAAATTTAGTAAATGTAACATAGACCCTTATTCGGCCGAGCTCTTCGTTTATAGAAACCAAAGTAGATAATTGTTGAAACTATGCCGACGCGGAGAACGGCAGGAATCCGATATTCCGAGTTTAGCCATAAATCGGGCCTTGCACGAGCAGCCTCGCGTCCCTGCGATATGACAACGTTATCATCTATTCATCATCCCGATCATTTGATGAAGCATGAAGCTCTCGTTTCGAAAGGGCGCCCCCTTCCCTCACCATCCAACCTTTAATGTGCTGTAAATAAACATACTCCGGCCCTACCAATTAATTCGGTTGTCATATAACCGATGCACAAACGTGAGGCCGATGGTAGCTACCTGTCATTTTGGCCTTCGTTGCATTATTTCGCGAGAAGGGACCCCCCCCGTTGTTCCTTTTCCATCAAACCCCCTTCTCGTTTGGCGATTTACGCTGGCATGTCATCGCTCATCACCCTATAGAAGGTTTCAGCTCTTCATACGTTTATCCCGG
The DNA here is from genome assembly GCA_030762985.1 of Adelphocoris suturalis. Taxonomy (NCBI): domain Eukaryota; kingdom Metazoa; phylum Arthropoda; class Insecta; order Hemiptera; family Miridae; genus Adelphocoris; species Adelphocoris suturalis. Next base: position 8,956,479 of record CM061044.1, read on the forward strand.
AAAGCTTCGGGTTCTAAATTAGGGATCTATTCATATTTGCGTCCGAAGCTTCCCCTTCCCAATACCCCATTACTAAAAACTATCGAATTCCCCCCTTTACCGACATTATGACGTTTTGACGTGGGCCGGACTTTTCAACTATTAACGGTGGACGAGGGAGAAAACTATATGCGTGGAATGGGAAAGCTGTCAGGCCTCTGGGATATTGAGCTATTGCATTTACTAGTCCGCTCAGCAATTTAACTCTATCAAACTTGCTTGTATACATCTATCGACAAGCCACTTCATCACGTCGCATAGTGACCACCTATTCACAACACACTTTCGAAATGCATACTTGTATATCAACCTCATCCGATCGATGATTAGATAAATTCACTCATAAATTTATTCGTATAACACGTATAAAAAAAGCCACAGTTCCTTTGAGCCTGACGGCTAAAATTAAAAAAACATGAATATGCTTTAGCCGTACACGACTCACTCCTCGTCGATTCTCTGAACCCGACCCCCCATCGGCCTCTGAACTCTGTTTATCATTCTGCCATCAATCCTAAAACATGGAATCATGTTTTAGCTCCTCGCTCTCACTTTATTATAGAAATGATCACAACCATTGAGCTCTTGTGAGATGATGATCTCCTAATAGAAACTCGCGAGTAAACATTCACTTTATTATAGAAAGAGGCTAAAGAGGCTACATACGAAGTTACAGCTTCCTATAGTGTAAAGTATAGAAATTACCTATTAAAATAATTTAACCACCGCTTCACAAATCTAACCGTTATCGCAATATTCGGATCACCTGCTATGAATCACATAATCGAAACACCAGCTCAATGAAATCATCAGAAATTAACAAGCGGTTGCAATCATGTTCACAATATCAATAATTGAGAATGATCACCTGTGTGTAAACAATTATTCATATAACCATGCTCATAACTCAGCTTGTTGGCCACGCACTTCGCAGTAGTTAATATAGTATGGTTGGATAAATCGAGAGCTTTCGAACGAATGGTCAACGAATTTTGTGGGATGAAAAACGGCGAAGTATCATATCCCTAGCAACGACTCGGTTGTAAGCGGAAATCATCACAATTATTGGCGCTACTTTCGTTGCACTCTCGTGGGACATTTTTCGGTAGTTTTTTTTTTTTTTTAAATTCATTTATTGGTTTTGTACAAATTGCACATGTACCAGAACTGAAATGGGAATGGGAATGGTGTGTATCTTGAAATTTCGTCTGTGTTTGATGTCATCCATATAGTTTGTTGTGGTCTTGTTGTTCGGTAGTTAGGTCACGGCTAAAGCATATTCATGCTAAAAATTAAATTAGTAAAATTAGAGACTCGAATAGAAAAGTACCTAATCTTATATATCTTGATATTGCAAAAGCATTCGATGCAATCTACAGGGAAACACTCATGTCAAAATCAGAGGATGTAGGGACAGTGGGCCCCAGTTTTGATGGTTTGACAGTTATTTCTCTAACCGCAAACAGTTCGTGGCAATAGGAGACTGTACTGGTAGTGAATGTACTAATGAATTTGGAGTAATTCCCAGTAAATACCTTGGGGCTTTTATCATTCTTAGTATGTATACATCAATAATGTGTCAAACACAGACCAAATTCAAAACTTCATCTATTTGCTAGTAATTGTAGGAACCACGTAGGAAGACTTTTGCTATAAGGTAAACTGATCTTTACAGTCCTTTAATTGGTTCTATAGAACTTATCTCATACTAAACACTAAAAAGTCAAAGTAAATTTTATAAAGTGGAAATAAAATTGAATCGGAAGATAAAAATATAAATCTAAAACTGTACTCTTGTGCCCAGAAATCTAACCGTCTCTGCGAAAATAGTGTTCGAGTTACACTACGATTACCATGCTGTCATGTTCGATGTTAAATTAACCTGGAAACCTCACATTAATTAAACGTACGATAAGTTCAAAAAAAATTGTATATATCTTATTATATAATTTAAGACTTGTACTTCCGAAAGACAATATAAAGTTAGTTTACTAAAGCATGTTACAATCAGAGCTGCAGTATGGAACCATAGGTTGGAGAGGAACTTATTCTTCCCACATGAAAAAAAATTCATGTACGCCACGAAACTTAAGTCAAAATAATGATATTATTACGTCATAGAATAACTTCCGTTGACTTATTTGATATAAGCCAAAATGTGGAATTAGCTATAGGTAGGGGAAATGGAGGGGGTAATTACCAATCCTTTAAGAGCTGTCCAACTTAAAATTAAAACCGATTTTGTGAGTCTTTTTGGTTTAATCAAGAATTTGATCTTGTTATGGAATATATTTCAGCAGTTTCAAATTTGTACCGTGAATATTTTAAATCTCCCGCCACGTTTGAATTTGCGCGGTGTGAGGTTGGCCTCTATCAACTGCCTCCCATAGTTGGACTCCGCAAGCGACAGCTCCACCGATAATTATTCTGAAGACTGCTGTAATGCAATTACTTCTTCGCAACCTGATACCGTTTTTGTTTTTTTATTATTGTTTAAATGAATGGAAATTCTATTCAGTTGGTAAATGAAGAATTTATTTTCCAAACACGTTGGAACTACTTTTTCACATAAGAGCTGCTGCCGCCTACAGGACTCCCGACACAACTGGCCGTTTCTTTTGTCTTTCTTTTTTTTTTTTTTTTTTTTTTTTTTTTTTTTTTTTTTTTTTTTTTTTTGTCTTCTCTATCGTCTCTCGAATTTTACCTTTTTACATCAAATCCTCCCGTATATTTGAATGGTTTTAATAACCAGTTCAGTTTCCGTAAAAACAAGTCTCTCTTACCGCTGTCTCCACGATCTTCCGACTTCAGAGAACCTCGAATTCTTTTGAAACAACTTCGCCTCCTGGCAGATCCGCCGAAGTCATCAAGGACCAAGACATTTACCTGGTGGAAAACATTCTTCGGGGAAAATTCACCGCATCACCGCCCACGATAGTCTACTCTACATCGAAAATTCTTCGTGAGGCGAATCAACTACCGTACCGGTATGTCCCGCAATTTAGACTTGATCAGACGTCAAAACACTTATGTGAGGACGTGCAAAGAATAAGCATATTTCGTTTATTTTATCAGTTTTAGGTACCTACCTAACAGACTGGTTATCCCTTGGATTTGGAAGCCTGCCGTCCGTCCTATCCTTCCTCACCTTCAGTTCTTACCTACTGCATAGTGTATAACGTATAAAATAGAATAGACTGTTGAGTATTTCCACTATCGTTGGAATTTAAGAAATCGTCCGAATTTAAGTTAGTGTCAGCGATACGGTAGGGTGTATGTACGATAAGTACGAACTAGCGATTTTGTACAATACTTTCCCGAATCTAACTTCGTATCTTTACAGTCTTACCGCATTTATTATACCTGTGACGTTCCGATCCCTGAGCATTTCCGATTTTCCTGTATATATATTTTGTTGTAACCTAGCAAATTTAATTTCTTCATTTTTAGCGGAATGAAGTTCGCTACAAACAAGGTTTGAGAGTTCATGTTTGAATATTATATCCTTGGGTTCATCCCCACTCTTGAAGTTCAGTTTTATTTTGTCACAAATTTCAATAGAAGGGGGTGAATAAAAAGCTGCAGCACCAATAATTTTATTTTTATCCAGATGTTAGTTTTGTTGTTGCGCAATGAAACTTGGGAGTTTCCAATTCATGGTTAGGAGTGATTGAAGGGTTAATTCCGATTAATCATTGCATTCCCGAGTCTTTAATGTCATTTTCAGGAACAAGAAGGCGGATGCATGGTAATTAATCAGGGTTTCCCACTGATCTGAACAGAGGGTTATCTAATTCAGAAATAATAAACCTCTAATAATTTGCAGCGTTTATTAAAACAGGGGAATTCAAATCACATAAATCGACTTTACAGTCAACGAATTTCGGAAGTAATCGAAACTACACCATAAAAGTCGGCATGGTAGGCGTCCAAGGGGCGACGGTGTTCTCCTACACCCACTAAGGCTATAATCCCTTAATTTTATTTGTTCTCGGTGGAACCGGAATAAAATGACCATCAGTACAACATCATAACGACGGCGTAGGTCGAACGTCACTTCTCAGCAGTATTGATTCACATCCCACGCTGGTACAAATTCATGTAATTCATTTCATATGAAACGAAGTCCGCTATCGGTAGAAAATATTCCTCGTATTCCGTGGAAGATGTTCAATTTCATCAAACGTTACATCTTAAAGCTGACATAGTGAAGTTGTGTGAAAAAATCAAATACCCTTAGGAAAAAAGGAACGCATCGACGAAAGACCTTAAAAATATCTCCAAAAATACGTGAAATATTTCCAAACACAACTATGTAGAATGGATTGTAGATAATGATCCCAATTCTTTCCTTAATTAAACTTTAATTTTAAAAATGATAAAAAATAAATAAATAAAAATCAGACTCCATTACAAAAAATTGTTATTTGTCTTTTTTTTATCGGCAAATAAAAAAGTTCTTCTCGTGCAATATGACCATTTGAGCGATTGTTCACAATTTTTCACATCGAATTTTGCTGAAATGTGAGCACTTTGTCTGCACACAAACTTTCAAACATCAATTTATGGCAAAAATATTAATTGGGAGTAATCTTACTCTTTAAATTTCTGTAAATTTTTTGATTTACCAAATTTTCGTTAATATTATATATTATGAGTCATTCCGGACGATAACTGTCCTTAGGAATCAGAAAAAAAAAAAAAAAAATGCTGAAGAAGGGAGGTCGATCACAAAAAGTTTATTTTCCATCAACGGCTGGCTTTGTTGTTCGTGAAAATCAAAAGAAACAACAAAACGCTTGCATACGAGTCTGCAACGCATTGGGACATTTTCATGTGTTTACCTATTGCTTTTTACCTCACTGTAGGATTTTATAAACTTTTAAGGATTTTACAAACATGTAAAGAGTTTTTATTCATTTTATGTCTTTAGTTGCAGACTCGTATGTGTTACAGACTCGTCTATTAAAATGATTACCTATTAAAATGATTTGACCACCTCTTCACAAATCAAACCGTTCTCGCAATATTCGGATCACCTGCCATGAATCAAATCATCGAAACACCAGCTCAACGAAATCATCAGAAATTAACAAGCGGTTGCAATCATGTTCACAATATCAATTATTGAGAATGATCACCTGTGTGTAAACAATTATTCATATAACCATGCTCATAACTCAGCTTGTTGGCCAAGCACTTCGCAGTAGTTAACATAATATGGTTGGATAAATCAAGAGCTTTCGAACGAATGGTCAACGAATTTTGTGGGATGAAAAACGACGAAGTACCATTTCCCTAGCAACGACTCGGTTGTAAGCGGAAATCATCAGAAAACCAACCGTAACGTTACGTGACAGTTTTTTGTACAATGTGCCAGGGCAAAGACATGAAAGTGTCAAAATTTCGTTTTTGCTCCAAATTGGTTAAGTAATAAAAATTTTGCGTGGGCAAAACTACAACTGACTTACTCATGAAAAACTGCTTGACTAATGGAACAGTTGTGAAATTATCTGGCATTGTGCGAGTTTAACTTCATTGCAGCCGGATCACGGTAGCGTGTGCTTATGGTCAAACTTGAATTCCCTATTTTGTCTATATTCCAAGGACTATTGGTCCGATTGCGTTCAAACCCGAGGGATAGTTCGAGAGATATGGTCCACAATAATTGTGCCCTAGCTACAAATCTAATCGCGATTGGTTGAGAACATTTATTATTTCTTTTAACTTGCTATTGAATGAATGAATAGTGAATTTATTACGAAGCAAAGCCAAAAGTAAATACTACAATACAAATACAGCAAATACAAATTATTGGAAGTTAATGACCAATGGAATATACTCCTAAGCCATAGGGCAGGCCCTGTGCGGCTAGGGGGAGTTTCTTATGAATAATATTGTAGTTATATTCTTCTTTTACATGTGTAACACACGGAGAACACATCAGCAGGGACTATTAAATTTACATATATTTAGTAAAGCAGAAAAAAAGAAAAAAATCAAGCAAACTTTTAACGCTTGAAATATAAACAATACAGAATCAGTTTACATAAATGCTGTAAAGACCATCTAAGCAATTTTCAACTCCACGGGAAATCTACCATGAAAAAGTTTTCTTTTTATAATTGGAGCGGGAAAATTTTGATGGGGATCTCATTTTGTCAGGCAATGAGCAGATAAAGAATGGCATGCTTTAAAATATGTCTCTGGATGTGCTACATAAACGGGTTTTCGGTGCCGGCGCCACGGCTTGGGAGGTGTGGCGAAGTAGGTATGAAGTATTCTTGGGGATGCTGAAAAATCCTGGATGTTTGCGAAAAAAAGAGAGGGACTTTTTTATATAAAATCGATGAATGGAAAATACGCGAACGTATTTGTACATTCGGTAGTGAGAAATCTTCGAGGTCTTTTTGCAATTATTTTTAAAATACTCTTCTGTAAGATGCTTAGGGGGTTCAGAACAGCTGAAACAGCGCCACCCCATGCAATCATCCCAAAGCCAATGATGCTCTGTACTAGAGCCTCGTATAAAATAATTAAGCTTTCTTTATTAAGGCATCCTCTGAGTTTGAAAAATACGTGGGTAAATTTGCGAAGTTTCTGGGTCAGAGCTAACACTTGACGATCCCACCAGAGTTCCTCGTCAATTATTCCCAAGTACCTTGCGAACTGGACCCGTTCCAACACAGGACAGGGGCATGAAGTGCTCATAATATTGATGCAGTAGGTATGTTGTTAAAGTGTTAGGGATGACTTTATTTTGGATTTAGTTTTGGAAAAACAGACTGAATTTGAAAATTGCGGCCTAGACAATTTTTCAGATGGTTATTTTCAAACTTCTACAGTCCAATAAAGCCATATATTTGAGTGGGTATCGAGCTATTGTTCCCACCAAACTAAACGAAGCCAGACACTCCGTGATGTAATCGTCACCATTCTATACATCAACACAGTCATTCACCGCTCGTTGTAAAATTTTACGAGGTTCATCAAGATGAGTTTTTGTCGGGGGAAAGATCTCCACCTTATTCCCGTTGCCTCCAACAAAATTTACAGCCGAGTGGACTCATTCGGAGAACAACGTTCGTTCGTCACCGTTCCCAACGCCCACGGTGGACAGGCCTATTATGAATTTTCATCTAGCGACGATGAACTTGAAGTAATCACCTCAATCAGGGGCTTTATTTTAATATTATAATTTACTTACCTTTTGGGAGAGTCCATCGTCACTAGCAAGTCGAGTATTGGGGGCAAGCGCTTTCGATGTAAAGACCTAATGATGATGTCTTTACATCGAATACGCTCGCCTCCAGTACTCGACTTGCTAGTGATGACGGCCTACCCGAAAGTTATGTAAATGTTAATTTTACTATTACTACTAGCAGAAATAACCCTTTAGATTTAACACATTTTCACAGGTTTTTATAATTTTAGCCATCAGGATTCGAGTGAATAGCATCCTATCCCCCCACTATTTCATAAACACTATACAGGGTGTCTCAACTTAAGTAGGCAAGACTTCAGGGATCAATTCTACAAGTAATTTGCAACAAAAAGTGTCTCTTAAAGTGTTATTTTTTAGAGGCTTTGTTTTCGAGTTATTGACGATGTAAGATTTTTTTCGTGTTTTCGACCTTATCTCCTAAAAATGGCTGTGACCCCATCATTCTTTGAGTATTCTCAAACCTGAGGATACCGTTGGAAAGAACGTTAAATTTCCTATCTTTTTGATGCCAAATCATAATTATTCAAGAGAGTTAAGATACCGAAAAAACAGGTCAAAGTACAAACTTTGTAAAATTCTAAAAATTTGGGTTTTTTCAATCTGATTCCTCTCTCCATAAAAAAAATGAACAGTCGTTTGCAAGTACAGTAAAAACTTCAAAATCTTATCAGCTTTTTAACGGTATAGCCGAAAAATTGATAAAAGTAACAACAAGGAGAAAAAACGGCTTTTGAATGCGAAAAAACGTGGTATTTTAAACGAAAATCGATGGATTTCAGGAAAAAACGATCTCCCACAACTTTATGATCTAAATGTCGAATTCTACGTAATTTTTCACGCTGAATCGAATGGTGACACTTGCAGACCTCTACGACTAACGAATAAGGGTGAAAGCGCCCTTCTCTGAGTTTCGAGGGTCAAAGGGCACTTTCACCCTTATTCGTTAGTCGTAGAGGTCTGCAAGTGTCACCATTCGATTCAGCGTGAAAAATTACGTAGAATTCGACATTTAGATCATAAAGTTGTGGGAGATCGTTTTTTCCTGAAATCCATCGATTTTCGTTTAAAATACCACGTTTTTTCGCATTCAAAAGCCGTTTTTTCTCCTTGTTGTTACGTTTATCAATTTTTTGGGTATACCGTTAGAAAGCTGATAAGATTTTAAAGTTTTTACTGTTGCAAACGACTGTTCATTTTTTTTATGGAGAGAGGAATCAGATTGAAAAAACCCAAATTTTTAGAATTTTACAAAGTTTGTACTTTGACCTGTTTTTTCGGTATCTTAACTCTCTTGAATAATTATGATTTGGCATCAAAAAGATAGGAAATTTAACGTTCTTTCCAACGGTATCCTCAGGTTTGAGAAAACTCAAAGAATGATGGGGTCACAGCCATTTTTAAGAGATAAGGTCGAAAACTCGAAAAAAATCTTAGATCGTCAATAACTCGAAAACGAAGCCTCTAAAAAATAACACTTTAAGAGACACTTTTTGTTGCAAATTACTTGTAGAATCGATCCCTGAAGTCTTGCCTACTTAAGTTGAGACACCCTGTATAATACTCAACAGCATCTCTTCTTCAGCCTGATTCATGAATTGAGCCCTGCGACGATCAAACGATCAGCAGTATTAGCGTAGACCACAATAAAAAAACAATATAGTTGAATATGATGAATAGTTAAAATTAATGTAATGTATTATATGAAGGTTAATGTATTGACATATAATATGTGTTATAGGTATCATATTGTGTATTAATGTATAGTATTAGTGTATTAATGTATTGATTCTGATAGGATACATGTATCGTAGTAAATTATGAGGTATATTACTAATGTTGTATTAAAAATAGATAAATAACTAATAACAAGGATAATGGTAATAATAAATATATAAATAAATGGAAAAAGGAATGTAATATAAATAATATATAACAGATAGATGTTTTGTAGTTAATTATATTGAGCTCTTTGTCCATAAACGCTTTTTCTTCTTCTTCATGAATTGAGACGTCTTCAACACCATACTGATTGAGAAAGACAAAGACCAGCCTGAATTATATAATCAATTTGGATTCTGTCGATTAATTAAATTGGCATCATGGCAACATCCGGCGATTCACCGTCGGCCTACCTATTTCCTATAAAGCACCTCAAAAGGTATGAAGACTGCCGATTCTGAAAGATACTGACCTATTTGATTCATCCAACTGATTTGGCTTCTGGTGAATTAAATTGGCATTAGTTCTTTAGGATCCAGGCCTTTTTACCGTTTGGCTTCAACGGCGTGAACACTGCAAATTCAGAATGATACCAGGATGACCTGGTCTAATCATTCAACTGGTTTGGCGTCTGGCGACTAAATTGGCATTAAGGCACCATCGTTCGATTCCAAGCCTTGATAACATTAGCCCACCTATTTCTTCCAATAGCCGCAGAGCCGCTCAAACGATATGAACACTACAAATTCATAACGATACTAGCCAACTCTAATCATCCAACTGATTTGGCTTCTGGTGATTAAATTCGCATTAGATCCTTAGATTCCAGGACTTTATACAGTTCGGCTACTTATTTTAGCGAATTTTTGAAGAAAATTAAGCTATTGCTCTCGCCTCAAAATTTGTAGAATGTGAATTTTTGAAAAAATTTTATGCAGAAATCCGTTTCAGGCTATTCTGAATCATATTCTGAAGTTTAACGCATTTTTTAATGTATGTATGTATGTATGTATGTATATATGTATGTGTCATTCCAGACGATAACTGTCCGTAGAATTGTGCTAGAAACTTCAAACAAATTTTAAAATGTTAAGGACACAAAACGAAAGTTCAAGTTCGTTGGCCAGCATGATCGGATTACATCTTCGGGTTGAAATTTTCAAAAATGTAGTAAAAAATTTCAAAATAGCCTGTTTTTTGCGATTTGTTGTGCGAAATAATTTTTTCAGCATACTAACATGTGGTATATTCGGAATCAGCGTAAAATTTCTTATAAGAATATGTTGTAGTTTTCAAAAATTTCAAAGTTGAAAAATCAGTCAAAAATCGAAAAAATCGTTCGCTAGTTGTAAAAATCGGTAATATTTGCATGAAACATTGTCCAAATTCAGATTGAACTACCTACTCTTATGGAAGTATCCCTGTATAACCAATCCTAGAACCATGCTGTTTAAAACGTAGGTAGTAGGTGCTTGTTTAATAATTCGATTCCATGTTTGTCTATCAAAATCATAAACTAAAATTTCTCTACACGATCAATCGTCGAAGATTTCTTCAAAAATTCGCTCATGGGGTCATGCTGCATGACTGGACTTTTTTTCAACATCGACGTGTGAAACCAGTGTGATCAGTACGAATTCAGAATTATACCGACCTGCCCGAATCATCCAACTGAATTGGCTTCTGGTGATTAAATTGGCATGCGGTCCTTAGATTCCAGGTTGTTATACCGCTTGCCTACCTTTTTCTTCCAACAGCGTCCGTTCAAACGGTGTGAACACTGCAAATTCCTGACGAATCGTCCAACTGATTTGGCTTCTGGTGATTAAATTGGCATTAAATTCTTAGATTCCAGGCCTTTATACCGTTTGGCTACTTATTTTTTCAACTTTGAGGTGTGAAACAAGTGTGATCAGTACAAATTCAGAATTAAATACCGACCTGCCCGAATCATCCAACTGTTTGGCTTCTGGTGATAAATTGGCATGCGGTCCTTAGATTCCAGGTTGTTATACCGCTTTTTTCTCCAACAGCGCCCGTTCAAACAATGTGAACACTGCAAATTCCTAAAGATACTGGCCTGCCCGATTCATCCAACAGAATTAGTTTGTGGTGATTAAATTGGCATCAGGATACTACTGTTCGATTCCAGGCCTTGATAACGTTGGCTCACCTATTTCTTCCAACTGCCGCCGCTCAAACGGTTTGAAGCGTTCGAAACCAACTATGTGGGTCTCGAGCCCTCTTTTTTTTCTAGAATGACCCCCTTCTTTTCCTCCCCATCATCCTCTCATTGCCCAATTTTACGACGTTTTTACGAGTTCCTTCATTAAACCCAATGGCCAGTTTACGATCAGTTTAGGGTGCCCACGAGGGGGATCACTATGCTTTGAGGCGTTAGGGCGTTTATAGGCGCTCTACTCCGTGCCAGTAAAACATGGTACACTGTTGCTCTTCCTTCCCAGACTTTGTTCTTCCAACAAATTGATAGGACCACGCTTGCCGAAAAAAGGATTCGCCGGTGAGAACAAAGGTAAATCCCCCGCGGACCAAACTCCTACAGAAATCGTAACAAACATAACTCACCTTGATGAGTATCAACTATATGGGTGTTGAAATTAATTTCATTTAATGAAATCTAAATTCATAGCTAAATAGGAATAAGGAGTTCAATTCTATTGTTCTCCAATTATATGCCCCCTACAGCATTCTATGACATGTGCAGGTTGAAATAATAAATCACAGGTAATCACAATCAAAATATACTTAGTCATGAATTCAAAATACCATTTAAAATAATCCATGTGAAGAAATTGCTGTTATTGTTATTAAGGTTACAATAAGTTGCGGGGTGTAGTATAACAATCACTCAGTAATCCAAAAACCCAACCCCAACCTAGCTTAGCAAAATAAAATTTTCTCGTCGCAAAAAAACATTGGTTCTTTTTTTTTAACACAGAATGTGTTTTAGCCATGGACTAACTAGCCGAAAATGGAACGCGGGATGGTAACGAAATGTGTGACGGATGATTTTCACGTACAACCGAGTCGTTGCTAGGGATATGGTACTTCGTCGTTTTTCATCCCACAAAATTCGTTGACCATTCGTTCGAAAGCTCTCGATTTACCCAAGCATATTATGTTAACTACTGCGAAGTGCGTGTCCAACAAACTGAGTTATGAGCATGGTTATATAAATAACTGTTTACACACAGGTGATCATTCTCAATAATTGATATTGTGAACATGATTGCAACCGCTTGTTAATTTCTGATGATTTCATTGAGCTTGTGTTTCGATGATTTGATTCATAGCAGGTGATCTGAGTATTACGAAAACGGTTTGATTTGTGAAGCGGAGGTTAAATAATTTGAATAGGTAATTTCTATACTTTACACTCTAGGAAGCTGTAATTTCGTTTGTAGCCTCTTTAGGACATTTACTTGACGATGCTCAGGGTCCGGATCAGTTGTGTGGCTCTTAAAGCTAATTTCTATGCTTTACACTCTAGGAAGCTGTAATTTCGTATGTAGCCTCCTTAGGACATTTACTTGACGATGCTCAGGGTCCGGATCAGATGTGTGGCTCTTAAAGCTAATTTCTATGCTTTACATTCTAGGAAGCTGTAATTTCGTATGTAGCCTCTTTAGGACATTTACTTGACGATGTCCAGGGTCCGGATCAGATGAGTGGCTTTTAAAGCTAATTTCTATACTTTACACTCTAGGAAGCTGTAATTTCGTATGTAGCCTCTTTAGGACATTTACTTGATAAATCGCTCTTGATTTATCACGAATTTATTTCGTATTTTTTTTCGTAGTTTCATACTATAACTATATAAATTGATGTTATAAATGAATAGTTAACAATGACGCTTGTTTGGTTGTCACTTGGTTGCGCGACAACGCAAACACATTCTGTGTTTCAATAATTTCGTCCGAAGTATGTAAATAGAGGTAACCGGGGGTCCAGGGGGCTTGCCCCCTGGCGAGGCGCGGAGCGCCAAGTTTTTTTTTTTTTTTTTTTTTTGAGGGTGCTGAATTCGAATCTGAAACTCGGTTTTAGTAGATTCTCGAGATAAATAAGTTTAAATATTTAAATAGTGGAAAAATCTCTCAATTCCCAACTTTTTGATTTAAACAAATTAGTCCTAAGCACTGAATCTTGACAGAACATGGAACATGTTCCTTGGGAGAACAGGAGAGTATAGTAGGTCTCTCAGCTGATAGGAAAGAGCCCCTCATTTCAATCGTCTCTTAATGACCCAGAGAGTCTCCCTATCAAATTTCAACTTTCAAGTTTATTTCCAGTCTAATAGTGGTTGCAATCATGTTGACAAAATTAACTGAGAAGGATCACCTGTATGTAAACTCAGACATCCACGCTCATACCTCACGATTTCGGCCACGCACTACGCAGTGGTTAACATAATACGGTTAGGTAAATTGAGCCTTCCGACTACTGGCGAACGATTTTTTTACGATGATAAATGCCTAAGCTACAGTTCCGTAGCAACGATTTGGTTGTAACCGATAGTCAGCAGAAAGGGGCCTTTTCTGTTACCTATATCACCGCATATTTCCGTTAATTTTCTACTATTCATTCATTCTGACCTGTATGTCCAACTAATCTGTATTTTTACTAAGGAATTGATACTTGATGTTATGTATTTTTGAGATGCGAGCTTGCGAGCATCCAGACCACCAACCGATACACATCATTGTGACCTACATGTCCAACTAATCTGAATTTTTACTAAGGAATTGATTACTTGATGTAATGTATTTTTAGATGCGAGCTTGCGAGCACGCAGAAATCAAAGTACCTATACACAGTATTCTGATCTTTTTTTACCACAGTGGACGTAAAAATGATTGGGAATCATCTATCCGATCAATCTCCATTCTATAGAAAATAGTTTGTAAATGCGAGGATATAACAGAAAAGACCCTCGGAAAGTAGGAGCGCAATGCACTAAATGTCACGAAACGGCAATTTTATCTCATTTTCGGCAGGGTTATGTTGACAAAAACATGTTCCGTGTTAAAAACAAAAACGTTAATCAAGTAGGATATTTAGCGCTGAACAAATCTGTGCCTCGTGATATGAAGCTCCATATCATTAGGTCGCAAATGAAACTTTATACGTAATGAAACAAACGCAATTTTTCCCATTTTTCCAGGTGTTAGATTTTTTTTTAATTCAGAGAAGACTAGGTCAGGCGGGAATCAGAACAAACATTAGTGGTATACTAGATGCAAATATGCAGGCATAGCTCAGTACTTTTCACTAAAAACACTCTTTTGCGAAGATAAGTTGAAAACAAATTATGAAACGGCCTTGAGTTCACTTATCCAAACCTATTAGAATGTATGTCAAGACCTGCTGGGACAATTCCTTTCAATTCGAAAATTGAAAGGTATGAAGAAAACCTTGTGTACTGCCGTATTAAGAATAGATCCCGTATCTGCATTTTTGGCCTTATTAAGCTAATTGTACCCCCCCCCCCCCTCCTCGTTTCGGAGGGTGGTTTCTTTCTATTTCGCTAGTCTCGAAGTCGGATCTCAACGGGAAATGCCTCAAAAACGGCTTAAAATTATCGCATTAAACTACGTTTTGGTTCGATTTACTAATGAAAATCCCGTAACTGGTCTTTTCTAAAGCAAAAACCTTATCTGTGCGTCAGGTACGACTATTTTTTTAGTGTTCAGATACATAGGTACGAATAGCGACACTATTGAAAGTCCAGATAAGAATTTATTTCTTAGTATTTTAGGAATCAGTGGGAGATACGATTTTTAATATGGTTTAGTTTATTGACCGCTAGGTGATAATTATGACAGTTTTTTGGGATTCTTGAGAGTCGGTCATGCAATAATAAAATTCAAATCTTCAGGGTCAATGTTTCGATGTATTTATACATCATCATCAGGGCTCAGAGAATTTATGCAGCTGTTTACACGGTCATCTAGTATTTTGTAACACATTCATGTATGCACATATACTGACGAGTGAAAACAGGAAACACGTGAACAAGTGAAAAACGTGAACATGTGAAAATATGAAAAACGTGAACATGTGAAAATATGAAACAACACACGAAAACATGTGAACATCAGCTACTTACTACTCTTAATGAAACAACATGTGAAAAACAATACGAGGAAGTCGACTATTACATATATGTTCTACACCTTTTTTTGCAATTTTCTGTCCTAAATAATGTTTTTTCCGCCACACCTCGTGATTCAGCAAGAAATTTCCTTTGGAATGAGTGCTTTTGGAGCTCGGAACAGCGTAAAATAGAGCTAATATCAGGGAATTTCGCCTCAAACCTAGAGACGCATTTTCCCAAAAGTTGAGTTTGGGATACGGGATATATTCTTAGTACGGCAGTCTAGCTAGACTGTGTTTTTGAACTACTGTGCATCGCTGAGCTTTCAGTTCACTACTTCATTGAATGGAATTCATGAGTTGTAGAGAATAGAATATGCATGAGCGTTATTCTTCCTTTAGTACCCAAGTATTAGTGACTAACAATGCAGCTGGCATCGGGAAGTCTTGGGAATCTATTACAATGTCCCATTTCCTCTATAAAATAATCCAGTGAAATAAAGACTTTGTCCAACAGCTTTCTACGTTATCAAGTTCGGTTCCTCTAATGACCACTAAAATACTCGAACGCCATGCTTCACTCTCGACCCTTTCTGAGCTCGTTTGACAGAGAGAAAAAAGATAAGTATGCAAATCATTCAAAATGTAAGGCACTTATTAACGTGATAGTGGGTGATAAAGTTGTACAAAAAAATCCTTCACTCAAAAACAGACGAGAGAAGGCGGAGTAGAGAATGACCAAAGGACTTTTAAAAGAGTGCAATCGGGCTTATTATGCCATGTCTAGAACCAATAAATAAAATGAGAGCAAGAGGGAGCCCACAGTGGGAAGCACTTTTACTTTTAAATTTCATGGAACATGCTACGGTGTGATTCATAGGTGAAATTTGTGGACGCGATATGAAGCCCTAACACGGAATAAGTGATACAATAATTACGGGTGTTGCGTCTCTTGAATGTAGGGGCCTCCAGGATGTAAAAAATGAGATTATAGCTTTTCGTAATTTGTTATACTTGAAATGTGGAGTCTTCCTAAGCTGTAAAGAAAGTGCGATAAGACAGAAGATTGAAATGGACTTGTGAAACTCTTGATTTTCTTTTCTTATATCGGATTTCCATGAAAAATGCCACTATCTGCTTTACAAGCAGATACCATGTTACATGGATATGTCTTTGATTGGGAATTTCATAACGGTTGTCTTCGAGAGTTGTTTTATTTGACAAATCCGGTGTATTCGGATGTTTATAAATTTTTTCCTGAATACACCAAGATCTGAAGATGTCCTTAGTAAGAGGACGAAACGTTATCAAATAAAACCATAAATGCAATAATTTCATTTATTTTCCCTATGCCGCTTCCCGACTAATTCCAACAAAACAACGGTTTACCTACTCATAGAAATGTTGAAAATAACTGTGGAGAGAAGCCACTACAATGAGTTGTTGTTTACAGTCGACTGTTGTCAAGAGGATGATAATGTTTCCTATGGAGTGGAGTAAATGATGCTATTGCTTTACGTTAAGAATATTGTAACCGGCTTAATAAAATTGTTTATAGTCCAATCAACTTAGTTTAGGAATGTAGCCAGGTACGTAAGGAGGGGGAAATTGGTAGCTTGAGATGTGAACATTTATCACATAAATCAAGCGCTTTCCGACGAGTGGCGAACGATTTCTGTGCGATGAAAGCTACGAAAGTTCCATTCCCCTAGCAACGGATTGGTTGTACGTGAACATCATTAGAAATTGTGACATATTTTTTGCGTCACGAAAATTTTTGGTTGACATATCCATGTCAAAAGTATAGATTCTAAGGTAAATTAACTGATTTGTGCTGATCTATACATTACAATTTCATATCTCCATATTGAATACAGAAGTATCTTCGATACAGTATCAACGTTGTGGATCCTACAAAATTAGATCGTACATCATTAGAAATTTTGACATATTTTTTGCGTCACGAAAATTTTTGGTTGACCGCCCAGAGCAAAGACATATCCATGTCAAAAGTATAGATTCTAAGGTAAATGAACTGATTTTTGCTGATCTATACATTATAATTTCATATCTCCATATAGTATACAGAAGTATCTTCGATACAGTATCAACGTTGTGGATCGTACAAAATATTCCTTCAAAAAGATGCTCCAAAAACATGTTTGACGCCTCTTTTTAGCTTATATAGAATCGATTTACCGTATCATATTTGGCATCAGGCGACTCAGGGGAAATGCCTCTCCCAGAATATGCGAAGAAAATTCAGTTTGAGCCGACAAGGTGAGGTCGGGAGGAGGCCAATGGTGGTTGAAGTTCTATTTTGTTACTTATCTCAGCCCGTCTGGTTGTATTGGTTTTTTGAAGGCTCGCCAATGCGAGACTGGATGTACCTCATGTGAAACTCCCACGTAAACGCATATAAATTAATATTCTATAAATCCTTCTTATTATCACATTCTAGCGATCTATAGAATCATGCTATGGATACAACGATTTTTCACTATCATTATTTTACTTGGTAAATTAATAATATGGCTGAGGGGCATCTAGGCTCAATAAGTCAGATAATTGAAAAAATAGAGAGGGGTGAAATTATGAAGATGCCCTGATTGAACTTTGTAAATATTTATAATTCAAAGGGATGATTTGGTTGTCTTGTAAATACACCGAATGCTTCTTTCCTCCTTGAAGCCCGTAAAAAAGTGGATTCAATTACAGAAGAGTTTATCCTATCAAGCTGCTGAAAACCACCTTAATAGGTGAGAGCGAATGTACATCATCCACCGACAATAAATAGAGAAGTACGACAGCTACCATAAAACATTATTTGTGCACAATTGCAGCGATCATAAGTTGTCTCCCTTGTCGTTCTGAAGTAGTTAAATCGACGGAGTCGTCTTATCTCCTGAGAATCTCCTCTTTAAAATGTTACCTCAGTCACACTTTAATTTTTGTGATATTCTTCGAGTGCAACATAAAAACTATGTAGTTTCGGCCAACTACATATCACGTGAGGAATAGTGGAGCGTGTTGCCACAAGGTTGTAGCTCTGCATACAATATGATGTTTATGCGAAACAAACAGCATTTACATTATTGGTTTTTAATTTAGTTTATAATTTTATTCATATATATAAAAGAGAAAACAAATTGAATTAACCATTTTGAGAACAAACCCCTGACACAACTTGTTGCCAAACTAACCTAAAAAGCTCTTCACAGTAAATTAGAATTGGAATCGTTGTTTTTCAGGAAATTCAAGAGGGGTGTCCAGCTAACTTGTAATAATGAGTGACGACGATGATGATGAAGACACCCATTTCTGCTTGAGGTGCAATACTACCATAACTGGATTAGATGCTTACGTAGCTCACAGGAAATCCAAGTGTAACCAGAACCGAACGGCGGACAGATATGGGGCAGGACCTTCTGGACTCCAAGATGACATATGCCGAGGCGTTTCCCCTGGTCAGTATTCAGATGAAATTGAAGTTGCATAACGAAACACTATTAGGTTTTCAACTCTGTATATATATGTACAATAAATATTAAAACATTCTAAAATTACTTTACTTTTTTGATAAATTATCAAACAGGGGGGATGATTTACATCAATTGAATTACTCATCAAATCCGGTAGGTTATTTTAATTTATCTGTTCAATAGAACAGATATGGTCTAACTCATTGTGGTGCAGTTTCAGAAATACAGAGTGCATCTGGAGCTGACTTGATCCTTCATTCTGGCCTCACCCACCGAACATTGGCCCCTTCGACATCTAACAATGAAAAGCCACAAGCTGATGACTACTTCTTCTCGTCTCTGTGTCTTCAAAGCAGTTCTAAGATAGGAGAACCCGGGGGTGCAATAAAATCCCATGGGGTTCTGACTCGCAGCAAGGTTTATTTATTTATTTAATTTTATTTACGGGCAAAATTGCCCAATTTACAGTTTATGGTAATAATAATTATTATTATTATATATAAAAATAATGGTTGTAATGTCAAAGCCAAATTCAATCGCCTTCGGGTCTTTTGCATTATACAACCTCACGACTTGAACTCATTTCTACAACGATGCAATGAGTTATTAGTTATTGCATTGTCATTAGCTTATGGTCATCATTTTGGACGATTATTGTCTTTATCGTATCAGTCATATAGATATCCAACTTTACTGTTTTACCGCTCGCCGCTGGTCGGCTGGTAGTAGACAGTTGAGATTGATGTTGAATTCTGTACAGATCATGTCGTTTATCAGGTTAGTTCGTGAAGTAGATTCGGAAGAAAAGGCAGTGCACATGAGACAACGAGACATTCTCCATAACATAAGGTTTTGTGAAAAGGACACCATTATGTTATAGTCACACACAGTTGGGTGCGTATAGTACGTCGTATGATGCCAAAGACCCTAGCTTTCTGATATATCTAGTTTTGAATTCAATAGGTATATTATACAGTTTTTTTAAATTCTCTCTACGAATTTTTTGTCCTAGATCTTGGAAAGAAGCAATATCCGGGATGAAAAAGCAACTGTTCTTCAGAATGAGGAAGCAGAAGCAAACGAAGAGAGCGAGTCAGAAGAATCCGACGATGGAAGACATCCCCCTCCTACCAGTGGCGGGAAGTGGTTACCTGGGTTCAGACCTACACAGCGAGCTACCTCCATCTTGTGGAAGTCGACCGTAACACCAGAGCACAAGGCAGCAGAGTCAGAGACAATAACTGAGGTGAATAGTATTTGAGATGTGTTAGACAGTAGAAGGTGAGACAGTCGCTAACTATTATTACAAGTAGATCAGTGCTCACGAAGTGAGTCACATGATAGCGCATTTTCTTGTAAGGAGATCCGCGCGAAATTGTCGCTTAATTCTTTCAACTTCAACAAAATAATTTTGTCCACCTAGAATAGTTTCTTTCTTAAAATTTTGCCTTACACATCTCGAGATATTTAATGATCTGAAACTCTTGATAGCAACTAGTAGCAGCCAATTGTTATTAAATCTCATTCTACACATATTTGAGAACCTTTAAGCTCCAAATTCGTCGCGATCCTCAGCGAACCCTGCAAGTAACTGCTTTCAAAATCAAAAATGAGCATACTAAAATTGTTATATTTCGAGTTGATTTATTAAAACACACAAAAATTTAATAAACCTTGCAAAACGTTGGCCATGATGTTGACTTCAAGAAAAAAAAAAATCACGAGCTATCTTGGATAGCCTCATATGTACTAATGACCACTTGTATAAACAAACTAAATATCCCATTATCGCAAAATCGCAAGATTCACTGAGCGTAGCTGAACAAGAAAACGTTTGATACCAGTTGGAACCTGTGTTAGTGACTCTCCAACAACCTCTAAACAGCTCCAGATATCAAACTACTCCTTCCGAAGACTTTCAAATTTTTTTATTTTTGGCCAGGAAAAGGGGTTTTTGAACTATTGTGCACCGTTCTCAGTACACACAGGCTTAAGTGTTGAAACTAAAAAACTGCAGAATTTATGCTTGAAACATGAACTGTATGTCTGAGAATGCGCAGTACCCGTTATTGATCCGGTATCGGAGCATCTCACTGTTTAACGCGCACGATTCCCGAAAATTTCATCAAAATTTCTGGTTGATGACCTTTCATGCGTCTTCAGTATTCTCCCTTGAGCCTCCCTCTCAAATTTCAGCTTCCTGAGTTGAATAGAAGATAAAATGGCTTTGGAACTCACTCAGTTGATCGATGACCTCCCGGTCGTCTTCAGCATTTTCCCTTCAGTCTACCTCTAATATCTCAGCTTCCTGCGTCGAATAGGAGACAAAATGGCTTTGGAGTTCACTCCGCTGATCAATGACCTCTCATGCGTCAGTGGCCTCTGATACATCATTATCCACGCCATGTTACATATTACATCCACACCAAGTTTCATCAAAATCGGACTTGAAACGATTTTAAGAGGACATACATATACATACATCAACGGACAAAGTAAACACAATGATCTATTTTTCTTCATATATATATATATATATATATATATATATATATATATATATGCATATATGTATATATATATATATAGAAACAAGGGAAAGGACAGAAGGAGAGATAAGATTAGTTACCTGGACGTTTCGCTTCTAGCGTTTTCAACAGACCAGATATATATATATATATATAAAAAAAAATGCACTTCAAAAAACCAGAAACATCCGACTTGACAAGAAACGCAAAAAATTATCGAATAGTATAGTATTGATTAGTAGTATTATTGAATTAGCTTCTTGATTTTCATCAGGTGACAGGAGTGGCGAGACGCCCCCTCGCTCCACCACCCAGCCATACAACAGGAAAGTGGGACTCTTCGGAAAGGCCATGGGGTCCTCTGCGGAAGCCCAATGCCTTCTGGTGTGGTCCATGCAACCGCCGACTGAGCTCTAGGATTGTTTACGAAAGGCATATTAAAAGCGAGCTACATTTTAAAAGGTATGTATGGGTATACAAATTTAGGTAGAAGTGAAGATAGTGTTAGTGGTTTTTTAAGAGACGTTAAAATGGCAGTAAGGTGTCTTTTCTGCAGCAGAACATAATCTTATGGAATTGCTTGCAATTAATGAGGTTAAGGTTAGGAACACTCAAGTTATGTATATGAATTCGTTAATTAATGAAGTAAAGATGTAATGGAAAACTATGTTATGAATTGCAACGAACGGGATTAGCCCATCTTGTCAATCGTCTCTTAAAGCCAAAAAAAGTTCCAGTCATGCAGCAAGTCAAGAGCAGCGAAGAGAAGCGAATTTTCTTGAATTACGTATCGTATTATAATATGTTAAATTTTATTGAGATTTGAGCGATTTCAGTAGGAAGAAATTGTTAAAAATCATACCCTATGGCAAAAACTCATATTTAATTAAATTTGGTGATTCAGAAAAAGATTGTGTTTTTGCAGTTTTTATAGATATTTCAGCAAATATTAATTAAATTTAAGTACGTTTTTCAGCATAATTTTGTACAAAATTGTTTTAATGTCCTAGTTAATCGTTGATAATTTTGTTTTGACTAAAAATCCGCTAAACATTATAAATTTAACAATTGTTGGCCATTTTTGGCCGTTTTTCAGCCATTTTAGTGATTTTTGCAGCACAGCATTTGACCAATTCAAAAAGTGTTGTCCAACGAACTCATCCTTTCTTTTGAAATGCTTGATTTTTTGGCGAAAGAACGAAGTTTTTATCTCAATTCTATCGTGAGTTATCGTCTGGAATGACACATACATATATATATATATATATATATTTATATACATATATATATATATACATATATATATATATATATGTATATATATATATGTATATATATATATATAAGCGTTAAAATCCAGGAATCATTTCAGAATGCCTCAAAACACATTTCTATGAAGACAATTTTTGAAAATTTTTATTTTAAAATTTTTGGAGCCATTACAATAGCTTTATTTTCTAAGAAAATTCGCTAAAAGAAGCTCTCTATCGAATTTCAACTTCCTATGATGAACAGAAGCGAATTTAGATCTCTCAGCTGATCAGGAGAGAGCACTTCATTGCAATCGTCTTTTAATGTCACAAAAAGTCTCTCTATCAAATTCCAACTTCCTGGAATGAACAGGAGGGAATTTAACTGGCTCAACTGATCAGAAAAGATCCCTAAATTTCAATCGTCTCTCAATGTTCCAAAAAGTCTCCCTATCGAATTTCAACATTCTAGGGTCAACAGGAGAGAATTTAACTCACTCAGCTGATCAGGAAAGATTCCATTATTTCAACCGTCTCTTAATGACCCAGAGAGTTTCCCAATTAAATTTTATGTTACATTACATTAGGTACATTTTAACATAATCATGTTAAAAGTAGGGTCTCTTAATACTTCAAAACCTCGTGGTTCGCAATAGGTACGCGAAAACTCCAGAATGGTTTACACTTCATTAATGATAATGCGTGTAGCTCAGGTGCCTTTGTTTTTGGAAGGGTTCAGGCAACGTAAGATTTAAGCAAAAAATGGAGATCTCTCCAACGAGAGGTGGGTGAGCCACTTCCGTGGGGGTAAAACTGACAAAATTACATTTCCCTATGAAAGAATCCGTTGTAAGCGGAACTCATTGGAAAAGTAGCATGTCGAGGTTAAATGACGCGAAAAATTTTGACAGCTTCATAACATTTGTCCAGCCATATAAAATATTCATATTAACATCCTGTTGATTGCATGCTATTTCATGAAAATCATTTATATAAAACTTGACACAACTGGTGTGTAATGTTATATTTCACATTCCTACAGGACCAACCCCTGGAGAGCGCCTGTGGCTATAGGAAAGAGGGCAAGAAGAAGAACTCGAATAGCAGAAGAATCTTCTCTTCGAATCTTGAATCGGAAACACCTCTCAGAAGTAAAATATACCTCATATATTGTAGGGTTTTAACTGTATGTAGCAGCCAAATGACATTTTTATAAGTAGACGTCCCTTAAAGCTTTATTCAACTTAATTCGCCGTACAAACTTCCAGTAAGAGGCATAAAATGGCAATCGAAGATGATTAACATCCGTGTATCAATTTATCTCGCGTTGAGGCCTCCAGACGATAGTTAGTTGCGGTCTTCATAAAATTCAAGAAATTAGAAGTTCCTCTCCCCTTAGCTTTGGCGGGATTCGGGAAAAGATAAAATGGTTGTAAAATCATCCAAGCTACGTGTTATTGTTGGGGTTTTTGTAGTCAGGAATAACCGAAGGTTTTAGTGTGATTTTTTAAATAATTGCTTTAAAAACGAAGGATGCATTTTTTTTAAGGGATCAATTAACTGGGTTTTTTATTTGTAGCAGGTCAAAGGCGCGAAGAGACGCCGAGGAGCGATTGTCTGCGACGTGTGTAATTACAGAGTCGTGCCGCATCTGATGGGGAAACATCTTATATCCCACTACCACTGCAGCCACCCGCGGAACGACAAGAACGACGAGACGGTCCTCAAGCACATAACGAGCATCGTTCATCAAGCTCCTTTCCAATGTGGACTTTGCAAATTTTATTGCAACTCGCAGCAGGAGTTTTCCAACCACTGGGCGTCAGAAATGCACAGGGAAAACGACTTGAAGGTAAACCGAAGGACATAGATTATAACATGTACGCACGTATATGTGTATAGAGTTTACAGGGTGTACACAAAACAGATCCACCAAACTGCAGGAGTTGATTCTAGAGCTCATTTCTCATTGAAAGTTCCTCCTTGAGATTATTTTTAAACGCTTACTTTTCGATTAATTCGATTTTAAGATTTTTCTCGTCTTTTCGACCTTTTGTCACTAAAATTATCATAACTACCTTGATTTGCTGTGTAAATTTAAATTTGAGGACACCATTCAAAAGACCATTAAATTTCCTATCGTATAGATGCCTAACCTTCTTGTTAAGAATTGAGGTTTGGGACATGAAAAAGCCCTCTGAAAAGCAAATTTTACCTAATTTGGGAAACCTCGAGTTTTTTCAATCGGGAATTGAACTATGAGAACCAATATTTTTTCAGGATGCAAGAACGGTAAAAACTGCACCAAGATCTCACCTTTCCAACGGTGTAGTCAATTTTACTTTTACTTTGCTAAAAAAGGGAGAAAACTATGTTTCAATATTGAAAAACATTGTTTTTTCAATGAAATCGAGGGTTTTCTTGAGAACTAACTTTCTATTAAAATACTAGTTTTTACACCTTCGTTTTCTGTGCGCGTTCTGACAGTTCTCAAACTCATCAGAACTGGTACGGGAAATCCCGGGGCGTTCCGGAATTGTGGAACCGTGTTCTGCACTGCGAACGATTTCAGAACTTGGAAGTGGAATAACCTGTGTTGTTGTTTGTAACCTCACTCAACCCATGCGCGCATGCGTTAACTACATCCTTGCGTTCGAGTTCTGACAGTTCCGAAAAAAATTGGGGACTGTCAGAACCGTTCGGAACTTGAAAACACTGCGAACGCAAAACTCGGCGTTCCGAAACTGGGCGTTCTGGCACTGCGAACGACAAAACTCGACTCCGCTTGCCCACAACCGTTCCGAACCGGCAAAACACACATGAGAACGAAGCTGTAGAAACCTTTTTTTTTTAACACTGCATATCTCTCACTCACAAATTTGAGTTCATTTGGTATGATAAGTTTTGTGTTTTTAGGGGTGAAACTGGTTAGCTAAAGTGTAAAATTCGGTTGCGACGAGAGTTACCATTCGATTCAACGTGGGAAATACGTATAAACCAACTCTAATTCGTATTTTCATACAAGGTACTTTTTCAGAAAACCCTCAATTTCATTGAATAATATAGTTTTCATAGTTTAGATCTCAACATTAAAAAAGTCCAGTCATGCAGCATGACCCCATGAGCGAATTTTTGAAGAAATCTTCAACATTTCAGTCGCCATTGATCGTGTTGAGAAATTTTAGTTCATGATTTTGATAGACAAACATGGAATCAAATTATTAACACATGCACAGAGTAAACTCATCAGTTGAGATTACTTTCTTTTTTTTTTTTTCTAAAGCACCTACTGCCTACGTTTTAAACAGCATGGTTCTAAAATTGGTTATACAGGGATACTTCCATAAGAGTAGTTCAATCTGAATTTGGACAATGTTTCATGCAAATATTACCGATTTTTACAACTAGCGAACGGCATTATTTCGATTTTTGACTGATTTTTCAACTTTGAAATTTTTGAAAACTTGATACATATTCTTATAGGAAATTTTACGCTGATTCCGAATATACCACATGTTAGTATGCTGAAAAAATTATTTCGCACAACAAATCGCAAAAAACAGGCTATTTTGAAAATTTTGACTACATTTTTGAAAATTTCAACCCGAAGATGTAATCCGATCATGCTGGCCAACGAACTTGAACTTTCGTTTTGTGTCCTTAACATTTTAAAATTTGTTTGAAGTTTTTAGCACAATTCTACGGACAGTTATCGTCTGGAATGACACATACATACATATATACATACATATATACATACATACATAAAAAAATGCGTTAAACTTCAGAATATGATTCAGAATAGCCTGAAACGGGTTTCTGCATAAAATTTTTTCAAAAATTCACATTTTACTAATTTTGAGGCGAGAGCAATAGCTTAATTTTCTTCAAAAATTCGCTAACATAATTTTCTCCTCTATTTTGCAAAGTAAAAGTAAAATTGACAACACCGTTGGAAAGGTGAGATTTTGGCGCAGTTTTTACCGTTCTTGCATCCTGAAAAAATATTGGTTCTCATAATTATATTCACGATTGAAAAAAAAACTCGAGGTTTCTCAAATTATGTAAAATTTGCTTTTCAGAGAGCGTTTTCATGTGCCAACCCTCTATTCTTAACAAGAAGGTTAGGCATCTATACTTTAGGAAATTTAATGGTCTTTTGAATGGTTCCTCAAATTTAAATTTACACTGCAAATTAAGGAAGTTGTGACTGTTTTAGCGACAAGAGGTCGAAAACACGAAAAAAATCTTAAAAATTGAATTACTGAAAAACTAAGCGTTTAAAAAATCTCTTAGTGGAAATTTCGATCAGAAAGGAGCCTGAAATCAACTCCTGCAGTTCCTGTAAACGTTAAGGGTGGACCACCGTCCAGGAGTCGATTTTATAGCTAATTTCTGATCGAAAGTTTCTCTTGGAGATTTCTTTTTAAACGCTTAGTTTCCGAGTAATTCAATTTTTAAATTTCCCATCATCATAACTCCCTTAATTTGCTGTGTAACTTCAAATTTGAGGATACCGTTAGAAAGAACATTAAATTTCTTATCACATAGATGCCTGACCTTTTTAATGAATTAAGGTTGGAGACATGAAAGAGCCCTCTGAAAAGCAAATTTTCCTAATTTTGGAAATCTTGAATTTTTCAATCGGGAATTGATCTATGGAAATCAATAGGTATTTTTCCAAGGTGCAGTAACTTTAAAAACTGCGTCAAGAGCTCACCTTTCCAACGGTGTAGTCAATTTTACTTTCACGTAGCTCATTAGGGGAGAAAACTATGTTTTAATGTTGAAAAACTTTTTTAAATAAGGTAACTAGTTTCACTCTTAAAAACACATAGAATTCAGCATAACGAATTAACTAAAAACTAGTTGGTTAAAGTTTAAAACTCAGTTATAACAGAGTTGGGAAGATCTGCGAGTGTTAACATTTAAGTCAGCGTAAAAGATACGTAAAAACCGACCTTAAACTCGTATTTTTACAGTAGGAAGAAACAATGTTTTACAACATTAAAGCAAATTTTTCTTCTCTAATTAGCAACGTATTAGTTCTTACTATCTTCCGAAAACGCTCTCAAAGACGAAGTTTTCGATATCTTGTAAATTGTGGAAAAGGTTGGTGGGGGGGGGGGGTACTTTTGGGACACCATGTATATAAGCAAAAAGCTATTTCTTCTTTCTAAATAATCAAGTTTCCTGTCATTTTACAATGCAAAAAATTAATTACTTTACTGTTAGATTTGAGAATATCATCCAGCTCAATAACCTTTTACCCAACTAACACCATGGTCGTAAATATAATCACTATTTTCATGACTTTCAGAGATCAGGAATATACTGGTGCCCCAACTGTGACTTTGAAGCGGATTCCAGCGTTGATATGAGCTGTCATCTTGCGGAAGAGTTGCATCGTGATCGAGTAAAGATGGTCAATCATTCAGTACCGTTGATAATACAGAAAATCACTCCTCTTCAATGTGACGTTTGCGGCAAATGTTTCCGCTATAATGTACAAGTAAGTATCAAGAAATTGCAAGCAATTTGTACCTTCCGCTTTCAATGATAAGGACAGAAAATTGGGAGATTTCTATCTCTTATAAATGTAAATTGGGAGATGTGTACCTCTTATAAATGTGAATTGGGAGATTTCTATCTCTTATAAATGTATACATATCGAAAATTGGTGGATCTCTATCTCTTATAAATGTTAACAGGTACGAGCGCACAGCAAAGCCTGGGGTCACAAGCAAATCAGAGGCACCGCTTCCGAAAGTTACCAAGAAGCCTTGAGTTGCACGGAATGTCCGTATAAATGTTTTTCGTTGGTATCATTTCAACGTCATTGCTACATGAAGCATAAGAAAGTTCCTTACTTTTGCCGAAGATGCGGACTAAGTTTCAGTAGCTTACTTGAGGTCAAGAAGCATCGTAAATCCATCGCTCATCGAGATGCTGCAGGTCCTAAATCGAGACGTTGCCCTCATTGCGCGATGTCTTTCCTTAAGCTGTCAACACTCAAAAACCACTTGGAGGAAGTGCACCCGAATTCCAAAAACAGGTGAGTAGTGTTTCGAATATATATATGAGTGTTTGATAAAATTGTTGACCGTGAATCGTATAGTGAATATTGAAATCGGAGACTTCAGATGTTTGTTGAGGTGCGGTCAATTAAGTACACATAGAGTTTTGTAACCAACGTTTCGTACGTTTATTCGTACATCATCAGGGTTATGAGTGGTGTTGGAAGGTGAACAGCACAATATCAGTAAACAGGTAGGTAGTAATAAGAATCCCACTGCAGTTCAGAGAGTTGTACATCCAGGGACTTCTAACACGAAAGTCATAACCCTGATGATGTACGAATAAACGTATATATATATAGTTTTCAACTACAGAAGAAATATATTGCACTGTGCATTACGGTACTTTATCCGGTACTAACAATTGCCTCAGGTCCTTTCTGATCAATATTACTTTTGAACGACGATGCAAGTGGTTGAAATAATTTACTTACTTGTACAAGGAACTAAATTTCATGTCAAGATAGCTGCGGGTCGTGTATTGTTATCATGCCTTCATAATGTGCTAAGTATTTGCGTGAGCACTTTGATACACAACTCAAATAGGTATAAATTTCAAATAAACCAAATAAATAATAAATTAAGAAAATTACTGTATATATTTTCAAAACTTTCAAGAACTCTTCATAGAGATCTAATGAAGAGAGTATATTTTGCATAGGTCCAATCTGTTATATCGTAAAGTATTCCGGTTTGGAGTAGTACGTATATATCCACTCTAGGACCAATTATCAGCAAAAAAAAAAAAAAAAAAAAAAAAAAAAAACATTATACGCAAAGTTGAGAAGGTCTGATATCACCACACTATACCTATCTTTAATATATTGAAAGTTCTTCCCTTTGTAGAATTAATTAACTTCAATGGCATAAAACAAATTCTAAAATCCAAACCCTTCAACTTCCCTTGCACTTTGCTTCCACTAGATTTAAGAATGATTTTAAATTAAGCCTTCCCCTACTCTGAACTACATATGCTCAAAAATCATATCGTTATAGTACTATTAAAATGATTAACAACTTACCCTTAAGTCTACGAAAATAACTTCTGTTTGAAAAGTTTACAAAAACTCTACAGTTTTATTTAAAAAATTACTCTTTAACAAATGTAGGTACATAAATATCTACAATATTTAGAATGAAATAGAATAATAATTAAATATTCACATTAAAATATCTCATAAAAATAGAAAGGAACGCTCAACTCATTTTCCACCACGACGTATACCTCATATATGGAAGATAAATTTCATGATGTTTCTTCGTTTTTATGTAGAAGTGTTTCTATTTCGTTTCAAATTTTGTAACTGAACTGTATACCTGTTTTAATTTCTATATGTTTTGAATTTGTAAAGTTATGAAATAAACTAATTAAGAATTAAGAAATTTTGGAACGAATCATGTAGATAATTGATTTAGTTTTATACTCCTGAAGAACCGATGTGTGTTCCTTAGATACCTAAATTAAGAGAAAAACATGCTGCAAGTGTTTCTATTGTCCAAAAACTTACTTACTACGTCAATGTATATTAATATAACTTTTTCTTTATAATTATTGTAAGACCTGGTAATTCACTTATGGACTCCCCCACCCCTTTCCACTAATGGGAGGGGGCAGGGGTATAATTTTGACTTACAAATTTTGTAATTCGTGTTTTATTGAACACTAGTACCTATCTATACAAAATAAAATACATAGGCACACATTACTAATCTTGGAGCAACTGGTGGTATACCAGTATTTGGTCTTGAACAACGAGACTCAAATTTTCAACGGGCTCCCTATTGAAATACGAGTATAAGTTTTAACTAAATCAAATCTACCAGTTGACCATTTTCAGTAAAAATGGTATTCTGATCGAAGCTGAGAAATAATTCAATTAATTAAATTAAACTGTGGTAAGAACATGTGTACACGAGTGGTATAGACGGACGACGCGTTCCAGACTCGATGCGAGCAACTCCCACTCCATCCTGTTCCTCACTAGAAAGCAACCCCTCAGCGTTGCCAACCTTCGAAAATATCCGTAACTGTAGGGAGTTACTGTCAAATGTACAGACAAAATAGTCCTAATCCAACTTGAATGCCTGTATTTTAAAGCTATTTCATCTCTTTCTGATTCAAGTAGTAAATCCCTTAGTAACAAATCAGATTAGTTGGACAAATAGAGGAGAATGATTTGTTTATTTTCGTGATCTGGATGCTCACAAGCTCGCATCTCAAACATACATTACATCAAGTAGTCAATCCCAAGTAAAAATTCAGATTAGTTGGACAAACAGATCAGAATCATTTGTATAGTTTCGTGGTCTGGATGCTCGCATCTCAAATATGCATAACATCAAGAAGTCAATCCCTTAGCAAAATACAGATTAGTAGGACGAATAGATCAAAATGACGTTCTAAAATATGGCTTACAATGATGACGTTTAAAAATATGTTTCGAAGGAGAATTCAAATGCAAAAATCGATCTCCGGTCTTTTGACTCAGTAGTATGTCGTGATATCCACAGTCTACAGAGGACTAAAAGAACAAGAACCAATGAACAATCATAGTACTTCGTTACTCATAGCCGGTCAGACTGTGATTTCCTCAGTATCCATAACGAGCGCTAGTTTCGCGCAGCCGCAGATGGCAGGCTTGTGACACTCTTAATAAACGAAGGGGAAAAGACAGTGGGGTGGGAGGTGCTCGCGTCGGGTCTGGAATTTCTCGTGTATAGGCGGTAAGTATGTTTTTCATGGATCCAAGTAAGAAAAATCACCACCTATTAGTTCAAAAATAAGCTCATAATGGGTTTTGTGGTTCTTCGGAAACCATGATGGTAGCATTCTTATAATTATTCAAAAGAAAAAATAAGTTATAAAATATCTTGTTTCAGATGTTTGAAGTGTGGAGCATCATTTACTTTAAAACAGCAACTATCTCGGCATGCTTTGGCTTGTCAAATTCAAACGATAAGTGACCCAGATGACTCTCTGAAGGATGCAGGATTGGATGACATCAACCAAGAGGTAGATAGAGCTGTTCTTGTTTCGTTAACACACAGCTGTCCATTCCAACGTTCATCATCTGATATGTGTATATAGTTTCATATTTGAATTAATCATATAACTAATCTTAAGCCATTGTTTTAATTCCTGATTAAAGGAGAAGGACTTCAGCTGTAATAGATGTCAGTTCAGCGGGAAAACGGAATCGGAGCTCTTGGTACACAAAGTGCTTCACGATAAGGTAGAATCAACAACGGGGAAATTCCATTGTCCATATTGCAACAAGGCTTTCAATGATTCGAATATGAAAAAGCATATGATGACGCATACATCTGAGCGACCTTATAGCTGCGAGCTCTGCAATTACAGGTACACACTTTTATTATAAGGACTCAATAATTTTGAAAAATGTAAAATAATAAAAATAGATACTCGAAAGCTACAAATGATTTTGGAACTGTATATTTATGATTCATAAGACTAGATGGAAGACCCATCTTGTGTAAATCGTCTTTAATACGTCAGCATTTCTTGTGTTTATAAATTTCTTCTTGTGGTAACGAGGTCATATACATTATGTACTTTTATAAACAACTACTTATTAGGAGCTGTTAACAGGGAATTTTCTTGACGTAATTATTTGGTAGTTCCTGAAAGTGTTGTCAATGTGCTACGGTCTTCTGGAGTTATCCATGTTGATAAGTACGAGAAGGTGTGGATTCTTCTTGCACACAGCTGGGGGGCTGACTCTTTAAACATTGAGTGTCCCAGACGTCAGATGGTTTTCATTTTGGATGGTTGAAGGCAGTAAATGCAACGTATCTTGGGAAGCAGGTTTTACTTAGAGATGTTCAATGGTTGATAGTTGAGAAATTAATAATTATGAGTCATATCAAATTATGTCTCACCATCTACGGAGACTAATTATTGTGAATCCTGTATTCAAGTTGGTCATTGTGGAATTCCTCCAGGCTGAAAATCCTGCTGTCCTACAGTTTTGCCTTGCTTATTTCTCCAACCAATGGTTGAACCCAGTTGGAAAGCATCTTATTAGGGATATTTCTCACACACTCCTCAATGGAGATATTCCACCTATGTACGTGTCTTAGTTCTTAATATTCAATTGGTTGTAAAACTCAGTTTTAGCCGTCAAGACACGTTGAACCGCCATGTCGTGAAAATACATCATGTGGAACTGGACAGCCTGAAAAAGAACCTAAGCTGTGGGCTGTGTGGCAAAGAAGTTCCTTCGTCAACCGCTCTGGATCGCCACATGAAAGCTAACCATCAAGACAGATCGAGATCGTTCAAATGTATGGAATGTGATCAAGCTTTCTACGAGAAGTGAGTCATCATGTTCATTAAAATATTGTATAAAAGCTTGACAAGAATAGAAGATAAGTTTACTGTTTAGCTAACTAATGTAACAATGGTAAAAATTTAGCGTATTATGGTACTATTTGAACAGTTTGAAACATTTCTGTGTAAAAGCACTTTATAGTAACGTAACAAACGAATTATAATAACGACATGAAGAACGAGTAGGTAAATACTAGAAAGTCCATTAACCTTGTAGCAGTGAACATTCATTTGGTACAAAATATGCACTGTGCAGAAGACAATTGCGACTTCAGTTGGACTATAATTTCATGGCCTACCTATGTTAAAATTATGTTACAAGTACCACACTTTATAAATACTTTATCAGCTACTTTTATTTTCGGAGCGGTGTAGGCAACATAAGATTTTAGCATAAATTGAGATGTTTCCAACGCGTGGTGAACGATTTCCGTCGGATAAGAACTGAAGGAGCTACATTTCCCTAGGAACGGCTTCGTTGTAAATGAAAATCATCTGAAAGAAATTTTAGTAACGCTATAAAAACTGTTGATTTTCTCCGTTGTAAACCAAAGTAAAAACATGAAAATGTCAAAATCGTTGCCCGTCCACTTATGCAAATGGTTCCCTTTTCCCCTACATATTATCATTCGACGAATTGTGATAATCCAATTCCACGAAACATCGCTTTCCGAATTCAAAGTTATTGTTTCTTCTTTGTAACGACGGAATAGGAAATAAATAATTGCGGAAATACGGAGGGGTCGTGTTATGAAGAAACACATGAAAAAACAGGGTTAGGTGGACACATTTTTAAGATGGAGGGCGGTGACAAAAATGCGGATTGGCGCTGATCCTTGGGTTAACCCACCCCAACAGGTGGATTCCGGAATCCGTTATCACAACAAAATCCCGAGTCGAGCGTTGGTGGAACTGGCCCTATCAGTTCTCATTAAGTCTCTCTGTGGAACAACTAAATTGTCCAACAAATGTGGAGAGAAGGATAAATTGTTTGACATTGAAAATGTCTTAGTCGACGGGTTATTATAATTGTGTATACTATTAATAAATCATATGTTGTTCGGTTGGAGAAATCAGTACGAGTTGTCACTACTAAGTTTCATGTAAGCACTGTTCGGGCAAAATGATAGAAAACTACAGAACATGAATGCTGACGACGATGTTATCACCATGACGACGTCAATACTAGTTTGTTGTTACACGTCGTGTTGAGTTACCACCATTTTTCTAATTGTTATTTTATTTAGGTAAAACAATAAAAAACATTGAAATTACTGAGACATTTTCAGTGCTCATAGCTCTTCTCTCATAAGAGGGAAAGTACGAGCGGCCTGTTCATTTCATTTTTTTGTAATGAGTGTAGTCAGTAAAAAAAATACTTGAGTAGATACTTGAATTTGTAGAAATTTGCTTTGGGATTAGTGAAGGGCAAGCATTTGAATAACACAAATTTCTGTTTACCCAAGCGAAAACGAGTTTGTTTCATTTCAAGTCACAGCTATTTCTTGGTCGATTACAGTGGTTCATTATTGGGAATAATAAACTAAATTTAGAATAATAATATTTTATGGCCAGGCCATGATAATATAACGGTTTTTACTCCTCTGCCCACCTACAGATGGTATCGTAAGCATTCATTTTTCTTTCACGTTTCTCATGCACGCATTGCATAGGCATGCTGCATAGAACTTGTTCTATTTGGTTGTTATTAGGAATGAGGACTGTTAGACGTTCAAAATGTATAGTTTAACGTTCACATTTAGCTGACGTCTGATCAAAGTCGCTTCTCAGTAAAAGACGGGAAGCCGCTCAACCGTTATAACAAGCTGAAGGAGACGAATAGGGAGAGGAATACTAGTTAACGTTCGTCTCTGCAAAGGCGGAACTGCAGCTTTGTGTAATCGAGTTTGTTGCCTTCAATTAGTCGAAGGTTTATTCGAGTTGATCCCCAGCCCCTAGTCATTGTTGGAGTTTAACGAAGTGATCAAGGCAAATCAACCCGCGTCAGAATCCGCAGTGTCTGTCAATCAATAAGTGCAGTGGAATAGCACTTTAACCTTCTCTTTGCGCCCTTGTAGTTCATTTGGAATTTGTCGAGAGTGGTTTTCACTTTTGCTTAAATTCTGATAATCGATCACTCAACAGGTGGCCGCAAACATGATCTATGTAGCTGTTTTTGTTACGAATTTTGAAAAGCCTGTCTTGTCATACAATCATTATTGAAAAAAAAAAACAGATTTGATTAGTATGGAAAAATCAGTTTGCTAACTTTAATAATCGGGTCCAGAAATTACATCAGTGGCAGCAAACGTTTTTTGTCACTTCTGCTGCAACTTCCCAGGATAATTCGGCGTGTCATATTGCAACGTAGCCTGAGCGAAATTGGGAAATATTTCAATCGATCTAAGATGTAGAAAAACAGGGCTTGGCGAAGCGGGGATGGGTCATGTACAGTGAAGGCCGCCTGAGGAATCACATGGCTACGTTCAATCAGCTATTTGAATGTAAAATGGCTGCGTGTAGGTACGTTAAAGTTACCACAATATAGATAATTTTTCAAACACTGATTGCAACGAACTAAATCACTCGCGACGAAGTTGTGGAAACCCATTTCAAAACGGAAGTTAGTGAAAAACGTTGTCTTTTCTCTTGACCAATGGGATTCAATCTCCCTTCACCTGTTACTATAAAAGCTGTGTCCATTGTAACATTGTAACTCTTTGTTTTTCGTGGAAATAGACAACGTTTTTCACTAACCTCCGTTTTAACATGTTTAATGTTTTAGGGCTGGGGGTCGTTCTGTGTATTCCGACACGCAAATCTGCAACGTTTTTTTTTTTCTGGTGATTTCCGCTTACAACCGAGTCGTTGCTAGGGAAATAGTACTTCGTCGTTTTTCATCCCACAAAATTCGTTGACCATTCGTTCGAAAGCTCTCGATTTATCCAACCATATTATGTTAACTACTGCGAAGTGCGTGGCCAACAAGCTGAGTTATAAGCATGGTTATTTGAATAATTGTGTACACTCAGGTGATCATTCTCAATAATTGATATTGTGAACATGATTGCAACCGCTTGTTAATTTCTGATGATTTCATTGAGTTGGTGTTTCGATGATTTGATTCATAGCAGGTGATCCGAATATTGCGAGAACGGTTTGATTTGTGAAGCGGTGGTTAAATCATTTTAATAGGTAATTTCTATACTTTACACTCTAGGAAGCTGTAATTTTGTATGTAGCCTCTTCAGGACATTTACTTGACGATGCCCAGGGTCCGGATCAGATGAGTGGCTCTTAAAGCTATTTTTATGCTTTACACTCTAGGAAGCAGTAATTTCGCTTGTAGCCTCTTTAGGACATTTACTTGACGATGCCCAGGGTCCGGATCAGATGAGTGGCTCTTAGAGCTAATTTCTATGCTTTACACTCTAGGAAGCTGTAATTTCGTATGTAGCCTCTTTAGGACATTTACTTGACGATGCCCAGTGTCCGGATCAGATGAGTGGCTCTTAGAGCTAATTTCTATGCTTTACGCTCTAGGAAGCTGTAATTTCGTATGTAGCCTCTTTAGGACATTTAATTGACGATGCCCAGGGTCCGGATCAGATGAGTGGCTCTTAGAGCTAATTTCTATGCTTTACACTCTAGGAAGCTGTAATTTCGTATGTAGCCTCTTTAGGACATTTACTTGACGATGCCCAGTGTCCGGATCAGATGAGTGGCTCTTAGAGCTAATTTCTATGCTTTACGCTCTAGGAAGCTGTAATTTCGTATGTAGCCTCTTTAGGACATTTAATTGACGATGCCCAGGGTCCGGATCAGATGAGTGGCTCTTAGAGCTAATTTCTATGCTTTACACTCTAGGAAGCTGTAATTTCGTATGTAGCCTCTTTAGAACATTTACTTGACGATGCCCAGGGTCCGGATCAGCTGAGTGGCTCTTAGAGCTTGCATACGAGTCTGCAACTAAAGACATAAAATGTCCCAATGTGTTGCAGACTCGTATGCAAGCGTACTTTGGTATGAGTCCCATCGGAAATATCTAATGGTAAAATAAAAATGTACATAAATATAATAAATTGTTTTGGTTAATTAGAATCTTTTCTTTTTTCTTGACCTTAAAAAACTATATCTAATTTCTCCCTTGCGAGGGAAAAACATTAAACGTGATTTAATGTTTTTCCCTCTCAAGGGAGAAATTATGAAATCGTTGTAGTTTTGATGGATGTCTTAATTTTTATTGGCCATGATGAAATGTCATCTTTGAGATATGACAGTGCGCGGGTTTCCAACGGCTTTCACAGTGTTGCGTGTATCTTCATAAAGAAAGAAATGATGGTAAAATGATTAGTACTTCAAGATCAAGTTGACTCCGTGGCGCAACGGCTAGCGCGTCTGACTCCAGATCAGAAGGTTGCGTGTTCAAATCACGTCGGGGTCACTATTCATTTTGCTTAATTTTTCACTGATTGCAGGTCTCTATAATCGCCCATGTGTAAGGAAGGGAATAATTAGCCGTTGTGTAATATTTTCCCTTTTTAGCGTGATTTTTTTCAGTTTTAGTGATTTCTGAGTAGCAGAGGCCATTTGCGCAGATGTAGGTCGCAAGCTATAACCTCTCCAGTGTGACTTACCCCCGTTGCACACACACCGATTTTGGACGGTCGGTTTTTTTCCGGCCGTCCACATTCCAATAGTGAACCATTGTATGGAATGGGACCTTGCACACACGCCGGCCAGAAAATAATACCGGTAAAATACCGGTGAGCAGCCGGCCACTGCCACTGCAGACCGCCGGTACCGGGAAGACCCGACCCCACAGTGGCGTACATAACTAAATACACGCTTGCACACTAACGATTATTTACCGACCGATTTCAGCAGTTCTACTAGTAACTACGCATCTTCTATTCCATTTGAGTGCTCTCGTGATATGGGACTAGTTTTGTAATTTCGGACTACCAATTTATTTATTTATTTATTTTTTTTTTCTTCTTCTCATGGAGTTCGTCGAAAAATTCAATTGACATTCTAAAGAAGTTGAAAAACTTGGAACCATCACGCTTTAGTTCTTCAAAAAGGGTGTAGAATGTTCCACTGTGTTCCCTTCTTTGATTGATAGGATGAATCCACCATTTACGCATAATCCTACGGCGCTTAATGCGGAGATACAATAACCACATAGCAATTACACGTTTAGGATTCATTGTTGTTCAAGAATCTCGTTTCACGAACACCAAGCAACTGATTGTATTGCCGGCAAAAATCCGGTGTGTTTGCAATCACCTGCTACCGATAAAATATCGGCCGATTTTTTACCGACCGTCCAAAATCGGTGTGTGTGCAACTGGCCTTACAGTAACCGGCAACATTACAGCGCCACCTGTGATCCGCAATACTACTAATTCTACTCATTCGCGTTGCTAGGAAGGACCTAAGCATGTCTGCCAGTCTGCAAGGCAGCGGAAACTTTGTTTTCACTTTCGAAATGAAAAAAAATTTGTCAGCTGCAATATTTCCACTCGCATTTTGCGTTTCATGACCTTTTGAACAAATTTGGTTTCGTGTCTGTCTGTCCGTCCATCCATAAATCCTTGCCACAGTCATACCATCCACAATGTCGGTTGGCTTTTGATTAAATTTTCACGAATAGTGTGGGTTTAGCCCAAGATGGTCCCTTATTAGTTTCATCATGATTGAATTAGCAGTACGCTCTGGGCATGCGCGAACGTGATTTTCTTTTTACACTCATAAGTCCGTCAATGTTGAAGAGATTTTGGTCAGATTTTCAGGGATGATGCGGGGAAGGTCCCTTAAGGTCCCTTACGACATTCTTCATTATTGAATCAGCGGTACGCTGTGCGCATGCGGAGTGTTTGTCTTTCTATATTTTCTTACCAAAGCCATAACTTCCACAATTTTGTTCGGATTTCAATGACATTTTCAGGAATAGTGTGAATTTAGCCCTAAATGTTCCCTTATCAGTTTCATCATGATTGAATCAGCGGTACGTAAAATTACGTAATTTTCTTGTTAAAGTCACGTTGAAGCCACGAGGAAGCTTCTGTGCCTTGACAGTGTATTTCATTTGAGTATGACAATACAAATCATTATTATCATCTATCAGGATTACTGCGTTTGGTCATACCTCCGTATAAATATTATAAATATATATAAAGAGGTATATCAGGTGGAAGTGGTGGACGAGACGTTCCAAACCCGACGCGAGCACCTCCCACTCCAACATGTTCCTCCCTACAAAGCAACCGCTCAGCGTTGCCAACCTTCGTAAATATCCGTAACTGCAGGGAGTTATTGTCAAATCTACAAACAAATAGTAAATCGAACTTGAACGCCAGTATTTTAAAGCTATTTTTCATATCTTTCAGATTGACGTAAGACAATAGGATCATGATTTTAAAAGTTTCAGTCAAGCAGCATGAAGTTCCGAGTTAATTCTAATTCATATTCATTTATGAAGGTATACCTTAACTCATGACTTTTTCAGCATGCACCTTATAAGTTCAAATTTAATTACTTTCATGAAGCTAATTTGCCTGGTAATGTTCAAATTTCCAGGGTGACAAATCGTTTTAATAAATATTTTAATCCTAAAATAAAAATGAATAGGTAATAAAACAATGCAGAATTTGCATGGTTATTTTTATTTGCTTAATAGATAGATCTTAACGAGACCTTTCCGAAAAGTAGCTGTACGGTGGGTATCAGATCAGTAATCCGGGTCTTGTAATTCATTTGCACGATGACGTCATGGCCCTCACCTGTCTGAAGGAACCTTCAGCTCTCTTGCATTACTACTTGCGTGATCTTATCACCCGTTTATTGGCCAGACTTAACAGTATTTTGAGCTACTAATTAGTAGTAGATGGTTTTCAAGTGTGCTGAATCCGAATCTGGGGTCAAAAGTGTGAAATTCCAACACATGAAAGTTCCCCATTAAATTATAAAAGAAAATTTGTTTAACGAATTTTTTGCCATTTCTCGAGTTCATAAATTTTGAAATTAGAGCAACTTTTTACGTTAACATTTTTAACTATAAAATTTATTGCTATCTTCAACCTTTTGATTCATTGTATCTGAACACATATTTCAAATGGAGTAGGGAAAATAAAATTGATGCAAAATGACGAATTAATAGAACAATAAAGCTTTTATTTTATTATGTAGGAGGAACAATAAATTACCACCACTCATTTTCCATGTGACTTAGAGACTGACTTAGAAGAGAGAGTGACTTAGAAAAGAGTAAAGTAAAATCACAGTAAACGAGTAATAAAACTCAAGAAATTTTCCTGAACATAAAAAATTCATTGTTTGGCGAGTTAACTTTGTCCGAACCATGCCAAGATTCTATGTGCCGGCGAAGAGTGAGTTTCCTCTTCGTTTGGTATGTGCAACGGTAACAAAATAGCATGTTGAAACGGAGGAACATACATGCAGAGGAACATATAATAAAAGTAATTTAAACTACATATATAACATATAATTAAAAGTACCTACATATATAAACTAAACACGCATGTCAAAGTACTGTAATCTAAATAGAACCTAAACAATAAGATAAGTGATAAGACGGGTCAGCTGTTCGGTTGTTACCCAGCGGGGAACAAACGGAGGGGAAAAGGCAGTATGGTGGGAGGTGCTCGCGTCGGGTTTGGAACGTCTCGTGAAGTGGTGGTAACAGTCAAATCTACCTGTTGCTGAGATTGGGACAGCGGCCAAGGTTGCCTGTTCTGATCTCTTTGCCTCCTTGCCGTTACCCATATATGGTCAGTACAGGTACAAAATTCAAAGTTAGCATAATATTGGTAGATAATTTTTTAAACTTTAATTTCTCCTCTATAATAAGCGTTACCCAAGTGTGTGAAAAAGGTACCTGATTAAACTATCCTTAAATGAGAGAAGATTCCATCCTAAGAAGTATGACATCAGCCGGACTCAGCTATGATGAGTAGTTTTCTGTCTATGAAAACATGTTTTCAAGGTTTCGCACACTGGTGATGTCAAATCACTCCTCCTGCTAGAGCGGGACTTGCTGCCCAGCGTGACGTCATCAGTGCAGTAAAATTTTAAAAATCATAGAGAGAAAACTACTCAACGTATTAGAGTGCGGATGGTATCAAATTTCCTAGAATGAAATCTTTTCCATTCAAAATAAAATAAAATGAAAACGTGGGTGATGCTCATTGCGTAACGATAGGCTTGGCCTGTATGGCTAGGACTCTTGGAGCGTGTTCTACCATAGGAGGTTGATCCCGACTTGGGAGTTAATCATCGAAAACGGCAGTGACCTAACTGGATTAACTCTATTTAGTTCAATGTCCTCCGTCGTGGAACGGGCCCTAAGAGTGTTAGTTGCAGAAGGATTGTCTAATAATATACCGTTGTGCAATAATTTATATTTTTTACAGTGATTTCAGTGATTTTATGTGATTTCTGAGCAGTAAAAGTATGTTAACCTCAATGGGTAGTTTTCATGGTTATTTTTATTTATTTATTTTCTTGATAGAAATATCTGAGCGAGAGATTTCAAAAAAGGTGTGCTACATGACGGGTATCTAACCATTAAAACTGCTATTGAGTCATGCGTGATCTTCTTACCCATTCATTAGCCCAACTAAACGGTATTTTGAGCAGAAAATTGCTACTTGAGGTTTTCAAGTGCGCTAAATCCCAATCTGATTTCCTTAAACATGATTTGTCTACATGACTCCTAATTAAAACTTCTTAATTCATGCGCAAATTTCCTTTGAGTGCGACAATACTCTTAAGTAGTAAGATCAGTCTTTTGACATAATATCGAATAAACAGAATACATTGGGGTGAGCTTGGGGAATCCGGTGGCAGTGGGTGTGAAGACAAATCTCTGCTGCTGAGATCGGGATAACGGCTTGCGTTATGAGTTCGAACCCCTGTGCCCCCTCGCCGTCACACCAACAGAAAAAATCCTAATTCTTACATTGGGGAACAGCTGATGTCGTCCTAAGGTCCTGAAATAGTTTATTTTACGCACCTCACAGACCTTCAATGTCAAGCCCCTGTCAAATCTGATTTGTTACGATAGTGTTGACGTTGTCACATTATGTTATGTCCCTCTCCTACCAACTAGGGAACAAGTCCATATGTTGCTGATATTCGAGCAGCATCCAAGTTCGTATCTCAGGAAGTTTGGATCTTTTTGTATTTTAGCATTACACCGGTAATGGGTAGTCTTGTGCGGAATCGTCAGATCAAATCCTGATTCTTACACAGGAGAACAGCTGATGGCTTCCAAATGCCATAATTGAAGAACCTGAAATGTTTGTGTACTTTATTTATTTATTTATTATTAGTACGGGCAAGCCCAATTTACAAGGAAAAACATAATACAGAGTTGAAAAAAAATAATACAGAACTTCAATAAAAAACAGTGTGGTAAGTGAATGAAAAATGGAAGACAAAAAAAAAATATATATATGCTATTGAAATTTGATAAACATTTAAAATCAAAACAAAACAGGGGATGATAATACAAGGGATCTAAGTTGGGATACAGAACTATTGAAAAAGTCAAAATCGGGATGATGGTGGAGAAGTAAATTGGCTGAACGGCGGATACGGTTTAAGGGGGAATTCATTAAATAGTCGGATGCTGAGAATGGGACGTGAAACAAGGTGGGATGGCGACTGGTAAGACGAGGACTGGAAAGCTGGAACTTAGCAAGTAGAGATGGGCAATTAATTTCATTATTGAGCAACTTATGCAGGAACACCAAATCAGCAAGAATTCTTCTTTTGTCCAGTGGTTGGGCTCTGCAGGTCTCCATCAGGGAAGAATAACTGATCTCGTCGGACGGAATTCCCAACTTAAATCCGACGTACCTCAGGAATTTAGTTTGTACTCTCTCGGGGGCATGCCGGTGGACTATATAAAAAGGGCTCCACACCGTTAATGGATATTTAAGTTTTGGGAGGACCAATGCCTTATAAAGCACAACTATCGGCTTAATATCTGTAAATTCGCGGGTGTGACGCTTCAGAAAGCCTAACGCTAGGTGGGATGGCGACTGGTAAGACGAGGAGTGGAAAGCTGGAACTTGGCAAGAAGAGATGGGCAATTGATTTCATTATTGAGCAACTTATACAGGAACACCAAATCAGCAAGAATTCTTCTTTTGTCCAGTCTAGCATGGCATGGCTTGCCACTGTGCCAATGTGCCTGGAGAAACAGAGTCGGTCATCGAACAAGACTCCCAGGTCCTTAGTCTCGGTCGCTCTAGAGAGAGGAGAGCCTTCCAGAATTACTTTACTTACTTTACATTTCCATAATATCAAGACGCTAACATAAATTATTGAATATGATGCATTATATTATATTCCTCACCTCTCTACTGGGAAGTGAAAATATTTTGTCTGGAGATATAAGGGGGCTATAGATTGGGTGAGGTAAAACTGGCGGCATGAGAGTAAACAATGTCGGTTGCTTGAAGGGATGTTGTTAATTAGGACGGTCGCGAGCCTCGTAATGGGGTATTATGTATTGATTTATGTTTCAATTAGTCGAGGACTCTACGATGGTTAGAGTGGCAACCATGAAGTGGGGGAGAATCTGAAGGGCGGAGAGATGAAGGGGGTTACGTGCCCTGTTGGGACTGATATATTGGCGTAAGTTGATTAGGCCGAGTGACAGGTAGCTGTCAATTGACAGACGGACACCCGAGCGAGTTTCCCGCGAACGTCACTGGGCGGCGGGGTTGTCGCATAATTATCGCACCCCTTCGTTTCCTTCCACCTGGCCTCAATGTCCATCATTTCCCCCTTTCCACGATCCACCTCGGCCGCCAGCCGCATTCGACATCGTTGATCCCGAGCGATGTTCCTGGGCGGCGAGCAAATTATTATAACGCGAGCTCTCCGCAGAAGGGGTCTCCCGCCTCCTCCCTCAGGACCTTCCTGACATACATTTTTGACTGGGATAAAACTGACGGCGTCATCCCGATATCGCCTGGATGGTTTTACAAGGCGGAAATGACAAACGATCAGTTTACACTGCGCGATTTTTGACATTCGGAGGTTCAACAATGCCAATCCTTAATCGAACAGACACGTGTCAATGTCAAAGTGAGAATACAGGAGTGTTTCTCGTGACAGAGGTGCGACCTACGCTAACAATAGGCAGCTCAAGGCCATCTATATCCACTTCCAACATTTAGAATGATATAAAGAATCGCAAAAAAGAAAGGTTGAAAGAATTTATTCCCCATAAATAATTTTTTTTTAAATTTTAATATGTAAATACGAGCAATTCTAATCACAAACTTTTAACACAGAATGTGTTTTAGCCATGGACTAACTAGCCGAAAATGGAACGCGGGATGGTAACGAAATGTGTGACGGATGATTTTCACGTACAACCGAGTCGTTGCTAGGGAAATGGTACTTCGTCGTTTTTCATCCCACAAAATTCGATGACCATTCGTTCGAAAGCTCTCGATTTATCCAACAATATTATGTTAACTACTGCGAAGTGTGTCCAACAAACTGAGTTATGAGCATGGTTATATAAATAATTGTTTACACACAGGTGATCATTCTCAATAATTGATATTGTGAACATGATTGCAACCGCTTGTTAATTTCTGATGATTTCATTGAGCTTGTGTTTCGATGATTTGATTCATAGCAGGTGATCTGAGTATTACGAAAAC
Organism: Adelphocoris suturalis; assembly: GCA_030762985.1. Taxonomy (NCBI): domain Eukaryota; kingdom Metazoa; phylum Arthropoda; class Insecta; order Hemiptera; family Miridae; genus Adelphocoris; species Adelphocoris suturalis. Next base: position 9,000,975 of record CM061044.1, read on the forward strand.
GGTTTGATTTGTGAAGCGGAGGTTAAATAATTTGAATAGGTAATTTCTATACTTTACACTCTAGGAAGCTGTAATTTCGTTTGTAGCCTCTTTAGGACATTTACTTGACGATGCTCAGGGTCCGGATTAGATGTGTGGCTCTTAAAGCTAATTTCTATGCTTTACACTTTGGAAGCTGTAATTTCGTATGTAGCCTCTTTAGGACATTTACTTGACGATGCTCAGGGTCCGGATCAGATGTGTGGCTCTTAAAGCTAATTTCTATGCTTTACATTCTAGGAAGCTGTAATTTCGTATGTAGCCTCTTTAGGACATTTACTTGACGATGTCCAGGGTCCGGATCAGATGAGTGGCTTTTAAAGCTAATTTCTATACTTTACACTCTAGGAAGCTGTAATTTCGTATGTAGCCTCTTTAGGACATTTACTTGATAAATCGCTCTTGATTTATCACGAATTTATTTCGTATTTTTTTTCGTAGTTTCATACTATAACTATATACCTAAATTGATGTTATAAATGAATAGTAAACAATGACGCTTGTTTGGTTGTCACTTGGTTGCGCGACAACGCAAACACATTCTGTGTTTCAATAATTTCGTCCGAAGTATGTAAATAGAGGTAACCGGGGGTCCAGGGGGCTTGCCCCCTGGCGAGGCGCGGAGCGCCGAGTTTTTTTACAAGTTTTACTGCGCCAAGTAATAACAACTTATAAGCAATATTCATGTGATAAATTATTATAAATTTTTTAAAGATCTAATATCTTCACTTTAGACTTATTGTTCTGATATTTGAGTCACTAGTCTTGACGTTCATTTTATTTCACTTAGTTCATGCGGTTTAGTTCTTTCAAGTCTTCTAAGTAGATCTTCGGTGTCAAGGAGCTGGACGACATCCTCGTTAACATGATCTCTGAGCATCAAAAGGTGATTGACGGCTTGTTTGCGGATAACCTCATTGACAGATTCAACTTTCAACTCATTGTTAATCTGTCGTTTCTGACGTATCTGTATGCGTCAATACAGGTACTCAGAACATTATTCTGAGAGAGCTGAATAATGTTGCGGTTACTTTGTGCAGTGCACCCCCACAGTTGAGTACCGTATTTCCAGACAGGTTTGAGGACTTGCTTGTACAATATGAGCTTATTGTGGATAGACAGTTTTGAACATCTTCCCATAAGCCAGTACATTTTCCTGAATTTGATAATTAGTTCAGACTTTTTCTTTTTAACATGTAATTTCCACCTCAGTTTGGCATCGAGTGTCATCCCAAGATATTTAGCCCCATTGGCATAAGGAATCCCCTTGTTGTCAAGGAAGGTTGGCACGTAGTTGATCCTTTTATTAATCAGAAACTAATAACAATTTGACGCAATATACAAAATCATCAATAGTTGTTATCACTTACAAACCTTTCGGGGGAGTCCGTCATCACTGATCATCATCAGGCCGTCGAATCAGTACAACTGTTTCGACGGCCTGATGATGATTTCTTTACATCGAAAGCACTCGCTCTCTAGCCATCACCACGTATTCATTAGGTATTTTTAAATGAAGATAGATTGGACTTATAAGAAATTTGTCACTCTCTTACGATGAGTACAACCTAGTTTTCTTTCTATGGTTTTTCAAAGTTTCCTGCACTGGTGACGTGAAACTGTTGATGGGGAGGGGGGGGGGGGGGGGGGGGGGGGGGAGGCGAAAAAACAAATAAATAATACTAGGTTCTCTTCGCAGGAAAATGCGGTTTTTATGTCAAACTTCATAGGCTGGACTCTTCTCCGTTTAGAAACACACGTAGTAAAAGTACATTTTCCGCACCCAAGGGTAACGGCCTTCAAGAATGGATTTAAAATGCGACTTGGGACAAAGAAAAGTCAATGGAATAGCTCAATTGTTCTATTTTTTCATTTGGGAAAAGTCATTTATTCACCCGACCACCGCGAAATTGAGTCACGATCTTTTCAGAAATAATTCCAGAGATTCAGCAGTTAATAACATTTTTGTGTAACCACTTAGGTACATGGCAAACTTCATTCACAACTAGATTCGCAGTAGCTATCGTCACCGAAAATCCTATGTTACTGGTTATGAAGAATCCAAAGAGTTTCCTCAGGTTTGATATAGGAAGAGCCTGAAAACGCCAGATCAACGGACATAAGATTGCAGTACGTTCATTTGTCACTCAGGAACAAAACAGTCCCGAACAAAAGGATGCGAGACAAGAGACTTAACGGCAAACTAAGGTATCAATCCCGTCTTGCGCCTTTCCTGCCAACCACCGAAAGTGATTTATTGTTTTCAGGTGTGCGGTAACAGAAATTGTTCCAAACGCGGGTAGTAGAGTGAAATCCCGATCAAACCAGGTGGATATCAGTGCGACCTTGGAGAAAGGAAGAATGCAGGAATGCATGAAAGTAGAAAATGAAAATGTTGGGAATGTAAAAATCTTTTGAGTTTGACTAAATTCCTTGACTTCCTTCATCATCAGGTTTCACCCATCACCCTTATCATCACTCTTATTTTCAATTAGACGCAAGTAATGAGTGATGTTCGTACGCAGGGTGTTGAGGCGCGTCCACACCAACCGAGCATCGACGAACAGAGTTCGCGAGCATTCGCGAACGCTCGCGAACATTCGATCGTCTACCTGTCCACAACGGACGACCATTCGTGTTCGCCGATTCTCGTCAGTGTTCCCGCAGACGCCGACTTTTCAAAAACGGCTGTGGGACAGGTCATCTTGAAAATACAGCACGTAAACAAATCTGGGACGTTGTGTTCTTCAGCACAGATATCGATTCTCAGACCTAGGAACATTGTGGAACTAATTAATTCTTGGTACCAGTTATTTATAGCTGTTTCGTTCACGGAAGTCTAAGGTGCGTGGTCAGTCTACCTACCTTCCCTGGAACCAGCAACCCTGGAATCGGCTACTTTAGTGTAGAAGTAGGTGCCTATATTTAACGTACCCATTTTAACGCACTAGAATTCTTGGAAACCATCTCCAGGCCGCTTCAAAATAATATTATTCTCTTCTACTAAGTACCTGCAGAATTACCTACCGACGGCTACAAAAAATTCTGTAAACTGAAAAAAAAAAAAGAAAAAAAAAAAAACGGACGGTAGACCTACGGTTCTACGGTCAGATCATTATTTAATAATGATTAATTTTACACATTATTAGTTCATTATGGTTACTTAGCAATATTAGTTTATAACTGAGCGTAATAAATCAGTTTTCCTTGACATTACAGAGGCTTAGGGATTGAGATGCATTCCAAAAAGTGGCTAACGATTTTTCTGCTATGAAAACTAAGGGAGTTACACTTCCCTGGTAACGCATTGGTTGTACGTGAAAATAAATAGAAAACCCCACCGTGACGTGATGCTGGTGAAGTGACGAAAACAAATGGAAACGTCCTGTTAGTCATTATTAAATGATAAAAAAATCCAGACTCTCGATCGGTTGGGTCAATGTAGGGATTGTTCCACATTAGATTTAGGTAAAAAGTATGCCGAATTAGCGTAAACTAGTGCATATCTAGACATCATTACCAGGATCAAATTTCCGGATTTTTGGTAATGCAAATTTGGCAACTTTTAAAAAGTGCTTTGACAACTCATTCTTTTTTAGTAGGCATTTACCGAATGTTAAGGAAAATTATGCTATTGAATGGGTAAGAAATTTTTAGCAGAGGGGGTTTTCCGGCGTTTCTTTGAGTAAATCCGTCTAGTTAGAGCATTATCTGGAATGTTGGACAACTTTTTGACATGGATATGTCTTTTGAATGGGGGTCATGGCAAAATTAGCGTGATCGTGATCACAAAATGTAATGGGTAACTAGGTTGTTACCTTCTTGCATTACGTTACTAATCACGCTACTATATCCAGAAAATAAGGAAGTCACTATTTCTTAGAAATTAACGAAACAACAACAAAGCAATTCGAATTTTTAATTTAAGTGATTAAGACTTACAAGTTAAGTAGCATACCTAATGGGTCCTGCTCATCTAAAACAATCTAATTTTAATTATAGTGCCATTAATTTCAGTGCCTCCGTGCCACGTAATATTGTTTATGTACAAGGTGTCCCAAAGGGACATCTAATCCATCCAGTGGATTAGAGAAGGAATTAGCATCAGAGGTTCGACAGCTGATGAGAACCCCTCCGTACTTTATAGTTGTAATGTAGATATAGATTGTTCAAGTATCAAGATGGAATAATTCGGATAATGGTTTATTTATACAGGGGATCGCAGCTCGGTGGGTAGAGTGCTAAACTGTAGTGTGGGGTGCCTTACTAACATCCAGTCGGTGTTCAAATCCTTGCGGAAACACCACATTTTTAAAATTATTTCTCCCTTAGTCACCTCCGCCCCCCCCCCCCCCCCCCCCCTCACTACCGAAGGTAGGAAAGCTTTGTGTTCATGATAGAAGTCGAAAAAATTGTTGACTCCCTACCTCAAAATTTCCGCTTGCTTTTTGCGTTTCAGAGCTTGCTGATCAATTTCGGTTCCGTATCTGTAAGTCAAGTCTGTCTGTCTGTGGTAAATCCTTGTGACGCCCAAAACTACACCAAGTTTCAGTCCGATTCCGATGAAATTTTCAGAGATTGTGCGGATTTGCTCCTGGACAGTCCCCTATAATTCAATGCCATCGAATCAACAGTAGCTCGTGCGCATGCGCAAATGTGAATTTATTTTGACTTTGATTTCTTACCATCTATTGGTCCGATTTCGTTCAAACTCGGGAAGTAGATGGGTATATGTACCAGGAAAGTTTCCTATGAATTATATTGCGATTGGTGGAGTAATAACTATAGCGCATACGCAAAACAAAAATTGGTCAACACAGACAAAACTCCGAGACTATTAGACTGATTTTTATGACATTTTCAAGGATAGTGCGGTTTAGCTCCTAGACGTCCCCCAATAAATTTCATTGCCGTAGGATTAATAGTAGTCTGTGCGCATGCGCGAACGTTGGTAATTTCTTATAAAGTCAACTTATCTATAATTTCGACTCGTAATTTGATCTTCAACTAATCCTATTCGTCCATGTAACCGCAGGTTTGTCCGCTGAAGCCACCAAACCAGTTTGCAACCCACTTGAGGCATTCGCTGAGTTCTCTGGTCATTAGATCACCCCCCACCCTCAGTCCCGGTTTGTTCGTACAAGTTACCAAACTGATTTCCCACCAGTTGCGGATCATCAAATCGGTCAGAGCTTTTTCCACCTGACCACTTTTTGTCTGTTTGCCCCCTCCGTTCTAAACTCAGGCAGCCAATGATATCTTCCGACATTAAGCCTCTGTTTTCGCCACTGTTTCACGTTTCTTAGTGTTTTGCTCAAACATTCAATCATAAAAAAAATTCGCTAATGGATGAGCTTCAATCTTCAACCGATTAGAAATCACTTCAAAAGTTGGCTGAAGTCGCGCATGCGCACTTGACAGGTCTCCAACAAATTTGAAACATCAAATAAACCTTATATGTGTGGAGGCTACACTGCCCACCCAACTTGGCAGACGTTGGGGTAGACGTATTTTCTTTTGGTAGGTGACATCGTCCAGTTATATTTCGGTCGTCTGAGGCAATCATAACGCTTCATAAATCTCTAGTTCGCCCTATTATGGAGTATCTGAGTCCCATATGGTCTCCGTTTTATGAGGAATATAAAGATCGTTTGGAGCGTGTTCAGCGCAAGTTTTTCAGGTTCCTCTGCTACAAGCTGGGAGTTCCGGCTGGCCGAGATCAGTTTGCCACTCTAGCTGCAAGGTACAATCTACCTGAGTTGAGGGACCGGCGTGTCATGGCTGGTGTCCTATTTTTCCATAAACTCCTTTTAATGGTGGGATTCAGTTTTATGTACCATTTGCTGCCTACAATTATCAACTGCAAACGCCTATGTATCGGATACCTCGTGAAACTAATGCCCTCCTCACTGTGGATTTGGACTTTTTCTGCGATGGTCTTCCGCATCTCAAGAGGAGCCTAAACTTTTACCTCCATTCTAAGTGACGTATGTTTTGTGTCAGTGTCAGTAGTTTTGTGACTTAGTTATGAATTGCATTTGATGCATACAAATGATGCATTTATTTCTATTTTTTCCCATTCTGTATTTTTTCATTTCTTTCCAAGCTTGAAGTTTTTTTTTTAGTTTTTTTTCCTAACATAATTTGTAGGTACTCTATTCCCTACGTAATTGGCGAAAGCCGTGCCTATAAATAAATAAATAAATGCACCATAGACTGAGTTTGATATGTAGGTAATTTTTTATCGACCAGTCATCTGCGTAGAAGGGTTATCTAGTTCAAAAATAATAAAGCTTTAAGTAGTAATTTGCAGCGTTTTAAATTACACTCGAGTAATGAGTGGCACTGACGGCCTTCATACGTTGCCTTCATGATCGCACTCTGCAGGAAAGCCGTCGTGGCCGGCTCGGTAGGTTCAGTTGTTCCCATCCCACACTTTGCCAATTACTAGGTGGATCGCGGACCCCCCTGCGGTTCCTGAAGCGAAGGTGTATTGCACCTCATCGCATGATAGAGCCCTGTCCCGGGGATTATTTGCCCCTTGCTTTCAGCCTATAACTCATTCAGTCCGTATGCTAATCAAACTCATTTCCTAGAAGTGACTCCTAATGAGCCGCTCACCGAACATTTATCACCAAACTTACACTCGCCTCAGCGTCGATAAATTAAACCCACCCCCTCCTCATTCTGCTGCTCTTTCAGTAGGATTTATTGCTCTTCACGAGTTTCTCTACTGGAAAAACGACCAGTCAATGTTCGACATAAAACCCACTCGGTGGATAGGGCTTTATTATCCGTTTTCGGTGCGCTTCATGACATTGAGGAACAATAATATATTTATGTAACAACAACAACAAACATTAGTAGGGAGTTCGCTGTACATAATGACAGTTTTTCCTACGGTCTCTCGCATCATCTCCCCTCCTGTAAGACAGAAATTTGTCGCTCTAAGGTCAGCAGTAGCTTTCTGACATTCGCCAGTCAGGTCTGTGTTTTCTACGTGTTCAAAACCCTAGGTAACTTTTTATGTCCATTTTGACATTTTATGTCTTTACTTTGGCACATAGAATCGAAGAGTGTTACGTTACGTTACGTTACCGAGAAGTGTTACCTACTTTTGATTTTCTGATGATTATTGCTTACAACCAAATCGTTGCTACGGAACTGTATCTTAGGCATTTATCATCGTAAAAAAATCGTTCGCCAGTCGTTGGAAAGCTCTCGATTTACTTACTGCGCAGTGCGTGGCCAACAACCTGAGGAATGAGCGTAGTTGTATGATTAATTTTTTTCATACAGGTGATCCTTCTCAATTTTGTAAACATGATAGCAACCACTATTAGACTGGAAAGTAAAGACATGAAATGTCACTATGTCTTGCAGACTTGAATGCAAGATTTTCGGTTTTTATCATCGTTTCTGATGATTATCGCTTACAACCAAATCGTTTCTACGGAACCGTGTATCTTAGGCATTTATCATAGTACAATTTGTATCCAATTTTTTACATCCCATAGCCGAAAGGGTCACTAAAAGGGGATGCTATGTGATTGGCCTGAAAAACGTTTTTCAAACTTCCCCTATAAAAGGATCTGGACCAAAACTGTTAACATATCTTTACAAATCATTTATGTGCGTGTCAGTCTACCACAAGGTATGTCCATCTATCTGCAATTTTTATTGTCATGGGTTCAAATTACAAAATAAGCCTTAATTTATACATGTTTCACAACCAGTATGTTCTCAAAATCCATTGTTTTCAGCCATTAATTTTTACGTGTGTTTCAAAGAATTTCTCAGTGCGTTTCATCCACTTGAAAACTGATTTATTGGTCAAGAAAACGAAACCAACCAAAATGGCGGAATGGAAGGACACTTAGTGTGTTTTACCAATGGTTTTTCTCCCTTCCTCATTCTTGTGCATCTTTCTCCTTTCCTGGATTTTCAAACTTGCCTGTTTCGTGGAAAGTGGAGACGAAGGGGTTGGAGTGCAGTTCGCCCTCGCTCCTCGAGTGGTTGACCGATGCAAGCGGTGTTTTTCTTTAGGAGGTAAAAACCCTGTCTTTAAACACTTCGTCACCGTATTTTCAAACTCACGGTGGGGGTCGTCGAAGAAACAACAATTTTTTAGCAAATTTTCGTAAAAATGAAGCTATTGCAATGGGTCGGAAAATTTTAAAATCAAAATTTTTGGAAATTTTCTTTATTGAAATCCGTTTTGAGACATTCTAAAACGAATCCTAGAGTTTAACATTTTATCATTTAATAATGATTAACAGGACGTTTCCATTTGTTTTCGTCACGTCACGAGCTTCACGTCACGGTGGGGTTTTCTGTTGATTTTCACGTACAACCAATGCGTTACTAGGGAAGTGTAACTCCCACTTTTTGGAATGCTCTCATTTTATCACAGCATCTCATAATCCCTGATCCTCTGTAGTGTCAAGGAAAGCTGATTTATTACGCTCAGTTATAAACTAGTATTCCTAAGTAACCATAATGAAGTAATAATGTGTAAAATTAATCATTATCAATTATCGGACCGTAGAACCGTAGGTAGGTCTACCGTCCGTTTTTTTTTTTTTTTTTTTTTTAAATATATATATACCTATAAATATAATTTATAAGAATTAAATGCATTATATAAACTCAATTTTAAATTTCAATCCACTTTCGGAGTGCATCTGCACGACTTTTCGTGTCTTCTTGAGCCGACCGTCTTGACAAGAAACAGGATATGATCCGAAAAATGAGGTAAGAACGTTAACGATGCGTTCACCTCGCCGTAAGAGCAAGGAGAGTTAGATGAAGGCGGAGTGAAGGGGAAAAAGATTGTAGATAACTGCAGATTAATAGTGTCCAGATCTTATCCTCTGGACAGAGGTTTCCAGAGGGGCCGGGAGCCTACTAATTGTTGGCTAGCTGCACCAACGACATTTGTATATGACAAGCTTCAAAAGCAACACGGGGCTTATGCTATATTTAATATCGGCAAATCATGGGCATGGGAAAATGAGATATCATTCAAAACTCTGCCCCAGTCCATCGGGTTTAATAAGTGAGCGCCGTAAGGGAAACTAAATAGAGAAGAAGGCTTTAATCTATTGAGTTATTAATCAAAAGGAATAGCGCCCGGAGATTGAGCATTCAAATCTGTGTATTAATCATCGATCGACTTCCTTTGTCTGAGTAACAAACAACCGTTGTCGGACTGAAAGGAAAATAACAATTTAGTTTCGACATTATGAATATTTCGTCTGGTGCTGGGATGCGGGATCACAGAAGTGGGAGATGAGGAAAAAAGTTAGGTAATGTACCTCCAATCTCAAGTAGAAAGCTGAGGTGAACGAGATTGAAAATTTCAACCTACTAAGATAGCTTCAGACCCTAAAATATTACCTAATTTCAACCAAAACCCCTCAAGTACTAATGTTAGTATTAAGGGAGATGATATTTGAGTTTGAATATCAACAGAACGTTGAAATAACATTGCATCACAACTAATCATATCAAGTAAACAAGTAAAAATCCATTGGAAACACACCGTTGTAACTCAACAGATACATACATCACTGCACTTGAGTAAACACATTCTGAAGGGACGTACCATTTCCAAGTCAAATTTAGAATTTTCCAAACCAAATTGAGAATTTTCCAAACCAATTTGAGATTTTTAGAAACCAAATTGAGAATTTTCCAAACCAATTTGAGATTTTTCCAAACCAATTTGAGATTTTTCCAAACCAATTTGAGAATTTTCCAAAACAATTGGAGAATTTTCCTAACTAAAAATGTTCTAAAAAAGAAAAGAGAAGGGAATCATCCAAACCAAAGTGACAATTTTTCAAAGCAAATCAAAACTTTTAATTAGGAATAAAATTGCACAATACATCGTTATAAAAGAAAGAAATTCGCATTTTTTCATTTAAAAAAAAAAAAAAAAAAACACATTTTTCATATTTTTGAGAAAAATTAGGTATTATGAAAATTCAATGTAGAGGGTTCCCAGCTGCTGCGTTCGTTAATTGCACGAACATGTCCATCATCCAATTTGTGCAATCAGCTGATGAAATGGTGGGGATGCTAGATCACTTTACTCAAAACGAGATCCTGCGGTGACTCACTAAGAACGTTTCTCACGTAAAGCTTGATTTTTGAGAAAGCATTCTTCTTTTTTTTTTCTTCTACATTCTCCAATTGTTTTGGAAAATTCTCAAATTGGTTTGGAAAAATCTCAAATTGGTTTGGAAAAATCTCAAATTGGTTTGGAAAATTCTCAATTTGGTTTGGAAAAATCTCAAATTGGTTTGGAAAATTCTCAATTTGACTTGGGAATGGTATATATCAAAACATGGATATGAGTGTGTGAATTTCATTGTTCGTGATATTTTTTAGCTATGAATAGCAATAGAATCAATTTTTACCAGCAAGAATTTTAACGTTTAGATCTAGCGGTTTCAAGCAACTTCAGTTTCACGTTTTACGAAACCGGTTTCATGAAACACGCTTCTCTGGTGTGCATCGTGCCCAAGACCAGTTGTTGTAATGTAATGCATCGTTGCCCCTTTTGTTGCATGCAGGTTAGCTGGTTCATAACCTGCTACTCTGTAAGCCTGGAGCCCAATCCAAGGTAACCTTGTAGTTTTTCCCCAAGGTATTTAATACCTCTCACTACTCCCTAACCAGTCTTAACCTGGTCAGGGGGGGGGGGGGGGGGTTGCAAGTGCTATTTCATTAACCTGTGGATTCATGATGGTGAATTGTATTTTCATCGCCATCCCAACAATCATAGACTGATAAACTGATCAAAGCTAACAACATTCCAAGACTTGACTATAACATTCAAACGTAGGTAGAAGTTTAGATAGAAGCAAGCACCCGCACAAACACTAAATGTAACTAAACTGGTTCATTCTATATCACTTTCCATATTGTAGTGTCGAGGATCGCGACATGAACAACTCAGAAGTGCAGATGTGCAGTCTGTGTTTTATTGAGGCTGTCCTGCCCATGCAATCCCCTCACCAGACCGCGGAGGGGGCCAGAGAGTATACTATACATATCTTACAAACATTCCTTCTTAAAATATGCAGGGTACCTTCACAATTTGCAGTTGAGGTATGCGTGTCATCTTGTGTCGACATTTAAAAACAACGATCTCTTGAATTTATGAAGTATTCTCAGACTAATCCTAGTTCCTGACTAATCCTTGGATTCGTGTGCATAATTGGACATCTAGGTCATGCTTAAGTTCTCGTCCAATAATTTAGCTGAATAGTAATATTACAAATACACCCAATTCGATATTGCCTACGATATGAAATTATCATTTTCTATTCCAGGGGTACTCTTGAACGTCACATGCAAACTCATTTCGGCAAGAAGTTCCACTGTCCAGAAACTGGCTGCATCTTCAACGCGAGGTCTTTGGGGGAACTTAAGATCCACGCAAGAACGCATTCGGAGTCCAGGGACTTCCATTGCCAGCAATGCACTTATTGTTCCAAAACCAAAAACCAACTAGTCAAGTAAGTCGATCCAGGAATTCAATATTGCATACTAAATTAAACTATTTTCACGGTCAATTTTATCTCTGAATTTGAGTACAGTAAAGTGCCCAGTTTTGTGCACTGAAATTTACTGCATTCTAATATACGATTAGCAATCTCGTTCTGAATAATATTACGCTGCAATAGCAAATGGATTGATGTGTGAAGTTTTCAAGTATTTGCTTTAGCACATGAACTTGGAAATCGTCACGAAATAGAGCATCACGAGAACTCGTTACGCAACCGATAAACAAAGTGTACTTGTTTGCAAGCTAAGGAATGATGTTTACAACAGTTACACATATATTTTGTTCTTACGATTTCATGAATCATCCTTAATATAGCATTTACAAGTCAAATTAACCTTTTTACAAGTCAAATTAACCTTTTTACAAGTCAAATTAACCTTTTTACAAATCAAATTAACCTTTTTACAAGTCAAATTAACCTTTTTACAAGTCAATTTAACCTTTTTACAAATCAAAATAACCCTTTTACAAATCAAAATAACCCTTTTACAAATCAAAATAACCCTCCTTGAGCAATGCGCGAAAATCGTTGAAGTGCAAAGAAATAGGAGTACGGGTTTAACTGGCATTCCTTTTTCATGAATTTCTACACCACTATCCCTTCTCAGTGTGATCTTCATGAATACCTACCCCAGTATTCCTTCTCACTGTGATCTTCAAGTAACTTTCATACCCTCACTCATAGGACTTATATTGCTCAACCTACTTTCGGAACTCTATATATTGATTGACCTCATTGCCTTCCTACCTCATTTTTTTGTTGGAAAATTTTGATCAATTTTTGGTTCGAAATTTGATATTTTTGTTGATTGAGTTTTTGATGGAACATTTTGATATATTTTTTGTTGGAAAATTGATATTTTTTAATTATTTATTATTACACCTACTTTGTCTTATTCAATGTATTCAGTTTCTTTTCTTTGCCCTTCAACGATTTTTGCTCACTGCTCAAAGAGGGTTATTTTGATTTGTAAAAAGGTTATTTTGATTTGTAAAAGGGTTATTTTGATTTGTAAAAGGGTTATTTTGATTTGTAAAAGGGTCATTTTGATTTGTAAAAAGGTTAATTTGACTTGTAAAAAGGTTAAATTGACTTGTAAAAAGGTTAATTTGACTTGTAAAAAGGTTAATTTGACTTGTAAAAAGGTTAATTTGACTTGTAAATGCTATATTAGCGTTGGGGTAATTAGGTAGGTATATGAAAAAGAGAGTTTCAACGTTTCTACTGTTATGACGAAGAAGCATGAATCATGAACTCGCCTCATTCAGTTGGCTATAAATATAATCATGATTTAATGTTTAGCTATGATAGCGGCGACAATTTTCATTCCTGAGCGACATTTCCATGGAGGGGTGTCTTATGGACTTGTACGCAAGCATTTTCCTTGATAATACTTAGATTTATTTTACATTTAGAAAACTTTCTAGCGCCCATTGCCAAATGATAACTCTACCATGGTAGGTAATTGCTCTATAAGAGTTTGATGGTTAGCAACCTTCAATAAGACCTTTAAAAATCAGACATTTTAATCAAAATTTACGAATTTTAAAACTGTCTGGTTGATGAAAAAAACCAAGATCGTATCTCAGATTCTGCGCGATACTCTTCAGGGGTTTGAAGAATAAAATTTGAAAGAGCATTTTTCGTTGCGATTTTAGCTTTTTTTAGTACATTTTTTAAATTTAAGCACAAATTTCACAAAAATTTGCATATATATATAATCGTATATCTTCCAACCATTCTGTCTTGCGCAATGCTTAGTTTTTTGGTAAAAGGTGCTTCATTTATCTCGATTTCATAGGCATAAATTCTGCGTTCAGTTTTAGGTGCTTCAAAATGTGTTTCTTCGAACAAAAAAGAAACATTTTCGAAAAAGTAGATCTGTTGTAAAATTTTAGCCCCATTTATGCAGGGTGTCCCAAAAGTCCCCCCCCCCTCCCCCCTATCACAATGTTTGTGATATCAAAGTGAAACTTGGAACAAAGAGTTTTTGGACTACAAAGAGGGGAGAGAGGTACTGGGTACGAAAGAGAGGTGTTGGGTACAAGTGAAACCTTGTTTTAACGATTTTTCAGTGGAGAACACGATGGTACCAATCTTTAGAAAAAAGCATTTCTCTTTAAGGTCTATCAGCTCTAATCCGACAAAGGAACAAGATATCGAAATTCCGGTTTCCCCATCGTGTTCAGCGCAAAACAATCTTTGAAATGGGATGTCACTCGGCGAAAAATGGTCCCAAGTACCCAATGCCCCCTTCCCCTCCTCTTCCTCTTAGAGTAGTCCAAAAACTTTTGGATTGCTTTTCTGACTTCTATTTACTTGAAACTTAGTAGTTTCACTTCAATATCTCAAAAATTGTGAAAAAAAGTGGGTTGGGGGGAAGGGGAGTTACTTTTGAGACATCCTGAATAACAATTTTTTTTTCTAAGTCTATATTAATAAAAATTGATACTATAACAATATTATATTCCTACAAATATTTTAGAATAAAAATCGAATGAGGTAAAGGAACATGTGAGCCTGAGGTCAGGGAGAAGAGCCATAAAACAATTAAACATTATTTAATCAACAGCTTCAGGCCTAAAGTCCTGAATTAAGGAGCAGATAGCCTCATCCGAGCCTTCCCAAGGCGCTCATCAACGGGGTCCCTTTAAATCTAGTGCTTCAGTAGCCTTCATGTGCGTACAGCAAAGCACCGTTTCCAAGTTACCACCGCCACTCAAACAACTCCTGGCCATTCGATATCATAAAACTAGACCGCGGGAAGCTGTTTCCATCAACTCTCTATGGAACTTAGCAGAATGGGAACTCATTAACCGAAACAAATGGCCCAAATTATATAAAGTTCCAGTCATACAGCAAGATCGTATGATCGAATTTTCGTAAATTATCGATTATATCAGTTTACATTGTTTTGCAATTTAAGCATCCTGAGTGCAAAGAATTTAACTAGGTACCGATTTTATGGCAAAAAACTCGTACTAAAAAATATTCTGAAAATCAAAACAGATTTCGAATTTCTAGCTTTTTCAGTTTTTATCGATTTTTCAGCAAGTATTACAGGCATTTAGGTAAATACATTTTTCAGTATAATTTTTAACATCCATATTTTAATGTTCTAGTTCATTGTGGATAAACTTCTTTCGACTAAAATTCTGCTAAATAATAAGGGGAGATATAATGAAAGGGCTGATTTCATTGAAATATGTCCTTCAGAAACCGATACAACCCGATTAGATCAAGTGGAAAATAATTTTATAAAAGAATTTGGAAGATAGAAAATTATTCAATTAAATGTGAGCGCTGATGTGATAAGGGAAGAAAGCAAGGAGATGATAGTATGGCGGTCCTAAACTCGCAGGTTCAACCGTTTGCCTAAATTCAAAGCAACCTAAAGCCATCCAAACAGCTGCTAGTTATGTGCATTACTAGCACAGAACTGATATAGCTTTGATCCGATTAATTAATTACAAAATTATTATCAGACAAACAAACAAAAACATGTTACTTAAAGTGCTTATAATATTGAAAACCAACAATAACAATCACCAATATTAGGTTGGCCGAATTGACAATCATTATCATTATTATCAAAGCCGCAAGAATTAAACACTGTTTTCAGTTGACTAGAGGTCTCATTACATTGTCAAACTAAGGATTTAGTGTGAAAAATAAATTTGTGGGATCCTTAATAAGAATATATGTGTAATGGAGTGAAGAAAGTAGACATGTATGGATACGTACAGGAATAATGGTGAGTCTGTATGGCGGTCCTAAACTCGCAGGTTCAACCGTTTGCCTAAATTCAAAGCAACCTAAAGCCATCCAAACAGCTGCTAGTTATGTGCATTACTAGCACAGAACTGATATAGCTTTGATCCGATTAATTAATTACAAAATTATTATCAGACAAACAAACAAAAACATGTTACTTAAAGTGCTTATAATATTGAAAACCAACAATAACAATCACCAATATTAGGTTGGCCGAATTGACAATCATTATCATTATTATCAAAGCCGCAAGAATTAAACACTGTTTTCAGTTGACTAGAGGTCTCATTACATTGTCAAACTAAGGATTTAGTGTGAAAAATAAATTTGTGGGATCCTTAATAAGAATATATGTGTAATGGAGTGAAGAAAGTAGACATGTATGGATACGTACAGGAATAATGGTGAGTCTAAATCCGATGCAAAATAAACTCTTCATTATCATTTATACACAACTACAAACAACCACTATTTACTGTTTACAACCAACTGCCAAACCACAATCTACTGCCAACAAACTGACCTAAATCAATAGCCATGTAATGCTGGGTGCAATATGTACCTACTTGATAATAGGTAAGTTTCTCGTAAGCAACTAAACCTCAACAATTTACCTTTACGAGTTTGGTACCGAAAAAGCTTTTCCAAAAATGAGCCTAAAACAACGAAATTATCTTTGAATAGTTAGTAACCTATCTTTAACTGTTAATATTTTTGAAATGCTACGAATACCCGAAAAGGGGGGAAACATTCTCAATTAACATTGTTTTGAATAGTCGAGTCACATATTTTTCGGTATGAAAGCATGGAATGGAAAGGCCGGAGAAAAACTGTTATTAACGCGTGTTGTTGAATTACTTTATTATTTTAACCTTACATATTGGTAAATATAACGATAGGATTCATTATTCAGAAAGGTGGATAGAAATTGCTCGTCGTAAAACAATAACCCACGGTTAATTTAACGCGTTTAACTCGTTGAACGTTTATCGCGTTGAACTCATCGAAATGTATTTTCAAATTTTAAATCACGCAAGCCCGTATTTTGTTTCCTCGTTTCGAACCAGTGACTCCGATCCTGCTGCCCCTTCGTTATTAGCAGAAATCTAGAGCGTTCCAAGTAACAAAAGAACAAAGTCGACCAAACCAATCTGGTTGCTCATCGTAGCGACCAATTGGAAATGGTTTTCCGGTGAAATATAATTCTGCAGTTTCGGCAAAGTAGAAAATGAGAATTGTGGTCACCGTTTTAGAAAGGAAAATATAAATCACATACAAACGTGATGAAAAGAGGGGGAAAATGTGCACGGAATTAAATCTTGAAAACAGAGTTCGGCAAATTAACCTTTGGTTCTCATTTTGCTGTAGAAAACCCCTTTATGTAGATAATGATGCAACCCTTAGGCTCTCTATCGTTTCATGATCGAATTTCAAATTCGAGTTTACGCTTTCTAACTCACTAAAAGAAAATGCGGTAACGTAAATTATGAACTACTTTTTACTCTCAAAGCCCTTTTGAGAGAGTTTCGGGTGATTTAGAGTCCCCTTTCCGATTCGTTTCTGCAGTATTGCACCCGGTTTGAGTGCAGTTCATTGAATTCTGGTTAGGGGGCGGGATGTGGGATTAATACTAGGGTTAACATTATATGCCAAAGCCAGGCTAATTATGGGCGATTACTAATGGAACTGAAGCGGGAACGTTCTGCCATTATATGTGGCACTGGCGCGAAATTTCTGGGAGCTCCTCTCTGTTGAAGGGAATTGGATCCTTATGCGAGCGACCGGAGTTTTAAATAGACCCGTTGAATGCGAATCGGAAATAACACACGAATTGGGGTGTAATCACTTTCAGATATCAGATATCTAACTTCAATGGTAAAGTACCTACGTGATATAGGCAGTACAGACGCATCGGTATACCAAACACGAATATGGTTACACGTTATTTGTCTTTATTTATCGCTAAAACCTGTACTACTGTGAATACTGCCTTGAATTTGACTGTCATTCTCAGGGCGAAAATTGCAAGTGTGCAAGACTCACATTTTATGCCCCTGCCCAGTAAGGGGGGGGGGGGGGGGGGGGGTTCGAAAGCCCTCCCCCAGAAAAATTTGAAATTTAAGGTCTAAAAACACAGTTATTGTGCACTTTTGCGCCTTTTAGAACAATAAATTTATCCCCCCGGATCGATTCCAATAGCATCCCTCTATTGTCGAAGTCTTGCCTCCAGAGAGACGTCCTAAAAACATAGCAAATTATTTCTGTATTAGATAGCCCTTCTAAGTATACCTACATAATCCTGTCTCTACTTATACCTATCCTTATAACTACACATGTTACGTCTTATAAGTTGGTTTTTAGACTCGTACCGCCAGAAATTCCATTCGAAATACTTCTCCTGTTCATTCTTCACGTAGCTCCTACCTTCCAAAAACTGCCCCACTAGAAGAGCATGATTAGAAACGAATTTAGAATCGCGAACTATCAAAATTTAGTGAGGGAAACAAATTTATTTCTTGGCTTGGTTAAAAGGTTCGTGAAGGGAAATGATGAAAAATATGAAATTACTTATTATCTGGACCATGATTAGGTAGGTATTTCTCATTGTACTCGAAATGTATGTTCAATTCATTATAAATTTATTTACCTAAATTGGTTTTTAATCATAATTGGCTGAATCTCAATGACAATTGACATTGATAATAAGTTTCGCAGTTGTGGTCTGGTGGTATAGTAAGTAAGTAGTTATTCTTCCAAGTTCATATGTTTCAGTAAGAAATTATTGTGCTAATAAATGAACTGATGAAGCAATGCTCACAACCAAATCAGTGGGCTCGCCATCGAGAAGGCTTGTCAAATAGTGAAAGGAGGGAAGCAACCATAATGGTGGGTAAAGTTGCTCCTGTACGAGCTATACCAGGATGGTAGCCACTGTCGCAGATGTGTTGGTGAGTTTGAAACTTTGGGACACGTCCTTGGCTCCTGTCAGCAGGGCAAACAACTGCGCGACCTCCGGCACCATTCAGTACGCTCCATTCTAGCAAATGCCCTAAGAGCTAAAGGCTTCATAGTCCAAGAGGAAGTGCATGGAATAGCGGACGGTGGAAGCCACAGACGTATTGACATGACCGTATACAAACCAAATTCGATGTGTAGCCTGATCTTAGACCCAACGATCAGAATAGAGTCTTCAGAAGCACGACCCGAAGAGATGAACGAGGTGAAACAGTTATTTACTTGACTATTTATTTACCATCCCGTTCTACAAACATAAATTCAATCTAGAAAAAATAGACGTAATCGGACTCCTCATCAAGCGGACAATCAGCCAGAGAGGCAATCCCGTCTTTTTGCAAGAAGACAATATACGAAGTAATGCTCGGGAAAGGAGTAATTAAATAAATCGTGATGAGCACATTGAAAGATTCAGCAAGCATCCTGAGCATCTTTACCATTGAGACCCATAAATTGGTGTTCCAACCTCTCTCCATGTCCCAGTATGCTTTGTCTTTGAGCAGCCCTCACTGAAGGAAATTGTTTCTTTTTGAAATAGGTGTATATATATATACATTAACCATTAGATATATTCTTCTTCTTATTTTTATTTTTGTGCGCCACATATTTTGTTATTAATTGTATGAATGAATGTTTTGTGTGCGTGTAATTTATACATTGATTGACTTTATTCAATTAATTTCGGCCTGGGGGTCCCGGTTGACCTGGGGGCGGTCTCGCCTGGGATTTTCTCATGATTATTAATTAGTCGTATCTAGGGGTGCTCACCTAGCAATGGGTGGGCACCCTCGGGAGGCCGCCATGGTGGGTCGGGTCCGGGCTCGGCCGGGGTCGAGCCGCCCTATGGGCGGGTGTTTGAGTCGGCTGGCCCTCAAACTCATTCTATCGCTTGTTGGCTGCAGGAAGAACTTTATGTTTGATCTATGGAGACGTTTATTATAATCATGTTTGACTGCATCTCTTATTGACAATTGTCACACATATTATGTTTTTGACAAATAAATATATAAACTAAACTAAACATCAGTGCTGATGGATTTCACCCTGTTGAAACCTGGAAATCTTGAATGTTCTTAAAATATATCACAGTTTGAAAACCGTAATACGAGGATGTGGTCATGAGAAGGGCGTGTCTCCTTACTATTCGGTTAGGTACTGCAGTGACAACATACAGGACGAAATCGTGCGATCTTTCCCCTTTGATCTTATTAACCCCACCCCTTCGGGGATCCTTACCGTGCATCAGTTGCCCCATATAGACAAACGGACCGAAAAGACACTAGACGCCGACAAATCGGTTAAGGGGATCTCGCAAAGGCAAAAACTTGCCAACCTCTGCTCTCTCTTTCCTCGCAGAAAAGTAAAATCCCCCCCGGAGCGGGGTAGGGTGGCATCAAAAGATCGTGTATTGTCTTGAGACACCCCTTTCCTTCTATAGTCTTTGGCAGAAAGGCGAGGTAATAACCCCCATGAGTGCATGCTGCTGTTTCTCTGTTGGCCTGTCTTTTGACTTCTAATTAAAGGGACAATCAGGGGCCGGGATCAGTGTTGAAAATAAAGGAGGAGATCATTACAGGAGTCGTGAGGCCTCTCTCTCTTATCTTGCGCCCCTCTTGCCCGACCCTCCCCCGGAGACCAATAATTGATTCGACTCGGTTTTATCGCGACGCAGCAAATAACAACAGGTTGATTAAGATTAACAATACCGGAGCTCGGGGTCTTGTTGTATTGCACAAAATGGTCCACTGTTTCCAAAGTTGATGTTTTCAGGTTCAGAGGAAAGTCAGCAGCAAGCGTTAAAATAATGGTTTTCCTCTATGCAGGGGACAACCCACAATTCAGGACCTTTAAGGGGTGGATGTGGATAGTACTGTGGTGCGTGATTATACCTATAAATGGAGGAGGGGTAAGACTCTGGAGACACGTTTTGAAACCTTGGCCAGGAACCCAATGATCATTTGGGTAAAATTATTCAAATAGCTCAAGGAGAGTTTGCAAACATCAGATAGCATTTTCGTGTCTTGAAGCTTGACGCTGAATGATTCGAAATCCATAAAACTTAATTAGTGAACTAGAAATATTTTTGCTCTCTCTATTCGTAAATCTTGAACTTCCTTATTTCTGAGTGCGGAAGGTATAACTAAACAGGATGTCAAAGAGATCCACCTTTTTCGTTAAAATCGGTTAAAGAAGAAACTTTTGAAAATTTTTCAACCAATGTTTGAAGCATCCCACATTAACCCTGAATTTTGTCTTCCCGATAGTATAGTTTACTATATTATTATTATTATTGGCTAAGTCCACATTAGCAATCATTGCCTATCCAATACCTAGTAATTTTTCAGATAGATCGTTATGACATAAATATGAAATACCTCATCTTCACATGATTGAAGAAAACAAATCAACTTCTTATTTGCCTCGTAGTTTTAAACATGCATGTTACGAAATGGGGCTTAATATACGAATATTTGCGTCTGAAGAGAATACAACAACTGACGGATATTAGTTTTGGGTTTAACTCAGTGGTTGAGAAAACTCGGACTGATCTTCTATTTAAGCTATTAACATACCAAGTTCATCCATGCAGCCAATTTTCTCTAGGGAAGTCTTCATTTTCAACTATTGACTACAACTACGATTTAAAACATCGTTCTTCTCTTCTTTCTCTCATTTAGTTTTTGGTCTTCGGATATTGAGGGGTATTACATTCGTCCCCTTTATATCTTGTAACAATCTGTTGATTATTACAAATAAATACATACATACATACATTCGTCCCCTTTACAGAATAATACATTTCGAGTTATTGAGAAAATCTTGTCTTCTTAACACGTTGACTGCCAGCTAGGCCCAAAGGGTCTATCCGAACTTTCCCCTCAGGCCGTAAGGTTCAAAGTGGGTCTAGTTAGGTCATAGTTTGTTATCACTGCAGTTTGATAGTTTCTGTGTTTTCCCAAAATGAAACCAGCAGATCGAAAATTATTTGCTACAGTTGGAAAGTTTGAAGAAAACCTCAGTTTGACGAAGTTTGAAGAACTTTTAGCGAATTTTTGAAGAAAATTAAGCTATTGCTCTCGCCTCAAAATTTGTAGAATGTGAATTTTTGAAAAAATTTTATGCAGAAATCCGTTTCAGGCTATTCTGAATCATATTCTGAAGTTTAACGCATTTTTTTTATGTATGTATGTATGTATGTATGTATATATGTATATATGTATATATGTATGTATGTGTCATTCCAGACGATAACTGTCCGTAGAATTGTGCTAGAAACTTCAAACAAATTTTAAAATATTAAGGACACAAAACGAAAGTTCAAGTTCGTTGGCCAGCATGATCGGATTACATCTTCGGGATGAAATTTTCAAAAATGTAGTCAAAAATTTCAAAATAGCCGGTTGTTTGCGATTTGTTGTGCGAAATAATTTTTCCAGCATACTAACATGTGGTATATTCGGAATCAGCGTAAAACTTCCTATAAGAATAGGTATCAAGTTTTCAAAAATTTCAAAGTTGAAAAATCAGTCAAAAATCGAAATAATACCGTTCGCTAGTTGTAAAAATCGGTAGGTAATATTTGCATGAAACATTGTCCAAATTCAGATTGAACTACTCTTTTGGAAGTACCTATCCCTGTATAACCAATCCTAGAACCACGCTGATTAAAACGTAGGTAGTAGGTGCTTAAAAAAAAAAAAAAAAAAATGTAATCACAACTGATGAGTTTACTCTGTGCATGTGTTAATAAATTGATTCCATGTTTGTCTATCAAAATCATAAACTAAAATTTCTCAACACGATCAATAGCGACTGAAATGTCGAAGAACTCTTCAAAAATTCGCTCATGGGGTCATGCTGCATGACTGGACTTTTTTTTAAATACATTTTGTATTTTTTCTCTTGTTTTTCTTGTTTGGCCCATTCTGGATCTTATGACCCTGAGCTAGAAATTCCTTCCTTCAGGCCAGCTTGACCCAAAATGGTTACCCTGTAGTTTTATCCATAATGAGTGACCAGCACACCGAAAATTATTTGCTAGAGTTGGCACGTTTTGAAGAAAACCTAAATTTGAAGAAGTTTGAAGAAAACCAATTTTTTTAATAAGTTTTGTTATTTCTCTCCTCTTTTCCTTATTAGACCCAATCTAGGTCAAACCTAAAAACTCACTTTTGGCCAAAATATGAACAAATAATAAAGAAAATGGTCGCCTAATTCTGTTTTGTAATGGCTAACTTGAAAAAAGTTAGTGGAAGAATTTGCCATTTTCTCTCTGGCAGGTAACGTGTTAAAAGATACTCCCTCATCCTCTGATGGGATCTTTGTAACTATCTTCAACAGAACTGAGACCGTCAACCACCTTTAATTAAATATTTCTGATATAATAATAGGTAATAATTGTCAAACACTTGTACCCATTCATGACAGGAACACTTGTACTACCTACTTGGAATTATTAAACAAAATGTAAATGTCAAGCGTGTTTATGCTTCTGGTTTCCCATGTTCACAGGCACATGAAGTTGCTTCATACGCCCAAGTCTCAGCCTCAACTGAAATGCCCGAGGTGTAAGATCTCTTTCCAAACCAGCACTCATCTCAAACGCCATCTGAGGACGCATTCCGGCACTAAACCGTACCAGTGCCCACACTGTTCATTCGCCTGCGCGTCATTGGTATGAAGGATATTCCATATTTTCGTCTTTCAAATATTCACAGAAACTGCATTTTAAACAGAAAAACTGTATAAACGGCAAATGTTTCTTCTCAAACATCATGAGGAGAAGTTTTAGTGGAGCCCATGTCCAAGCCGCCGTGTTCTGGATCATTCAGCATATTAGTGACATTTTAGTTCACCATTTCGATCGTTGATATAAAATAGACCAAAAAAGAAATGTTCAAAACCTCTTGAAATTCGTTCCGAAATTGAAAATAAGGCTTATTTTGGAAATAATAAACCAAAAATGACATTGATTCCAAAATTTGAATTGAAAGAAAAAAAAACGTCGAATCTCTTCTTCAAAGTACTTTATTGACCATTTTAAATCAATCCCGAACTTTGAACTTCATCATATAATTGTCCGTTCCACAACGGAGGTTCAAAAATCATTCCACTTTTTTTCGTTTGTAATACTTAATTGAATATAGGCACATACAATTAAAATGAATATGCAAAATTATTGTGTGACTTTTTAAGCTTACCTAATATAAAATATTTAAATGTACTTCCGCCAATTACAATGTACCTAATTCTAAGTGATAGGCCATTGCTCGTATGTATCTAGCAAGATCGTCGCTATTCGCTGATGTAGGTATTTTGGCCTACAAGATTATCATATTTATGCGTAACTATATGCAAGTACTATTGCTAATAAGTACATAAAAAACTATTGCTAATAATATTATTTTATAATCCAGTATTCTATTTAATCCAGTTATATCACTGTTATTTAGAGGGATAACTCCCAACTCTGGATTAACCCCGCTCTACCTCTCTTTAGAGAAATGGATCGATTTCGATGACATTTTCAATTATTGTTCAAGTTCAAAAATACGTGTATTTAGTTGAAAAAACAACATGACACGGAGGTTCAGCTCCGAGACCGATATATTTTAATATTATCATTATTATCGTATAAACAATCATTATTATTGTTACTTATTTTATGTTATTATATATGTGTTTTCATTAATTTGACTAACCATAAATTTCCTGTTTTCTACAAATAATTTCAGGATCTGAAGAACTAATCATAATTCTTGTGATTATTAATTATTCTGGCAAAAATTACACTTGATATCAAATTATTGTTATTATTATTTAAATTTAGTTATTTTCTAATCATTTTAAATTCTTATTCAATAATATACAGGTACGAAACTTTATAAGTAATTTAAAAAATACATTTAGATTGAGGTATATATAGGTATATATATATATATTTTTTTTTTTTTCATGATTCTATGTCCTTGTTTATCAGGTCTTCAGAGCAGCCATTATCTCAATTAATATCACCAACACTATTATCATAAACCCATCAAATTAGGTTCTTTCATTCTACTTCGTTATGTTAATAATAAATTAATTTTTAGTAGTGAACTATTTATTAATTTTAGATAAGTTCATTCACTCGCCAGGTTTTATAATATCATCTTCAGCAGGTGAACTGTTTTCAGCTAGTCTCTTCATCAGTGCAGCATCCATAAAATAGCATAAGTTGTTGGGAATTGTTGTTCCCTCTAGATTTCCGAATAACTCCTCCAAGGTTTCTCGAGTGACATTCGTGTATTCGCTGATATAGGTTATTCGAGGTTGCAGACATTCCAATTGAAAATGAAAGAGATCGTCATCTGTCGCTATTGTACATCGAGAGAGGGAACTAAATTTTGAGAGTGATTTTTTTGGGAGCGATTTTGAATAAATTTTCAGGGATTGTGCAGATTTGCTTCTAAAACGGTCCCCTATAACTTTCATTCCCGTCGAATAAATTTTAGTCTGTGCGCATGCGAAAACGTTAGTTTCTTAGGTATAACTTCGTTTCTTTATCAACTAGTGGTCCTATTTCATTCAAAATCGAGAGGTTGTTGGGTCCAGGATTGTGCCCTTTGTATTTTATCGCATTAGCTTGAATAACGCAAAACTAATATTGGATGATACCCCGAGAATATTGGTTCGATTTTGATGAAATTTTCAATTATTGTGTGGGTTAACCTTTAGATAATTTCCATGGAACCATGTATTTTATAGCCTTATTTTGCATTCTAGCGTGAATACACATGTATTAGATAGGTGCCGTTATGTTTTGCATTCAGACATTTCGACTCGTACTAACTTGTTCTCCAACTAATTCTATACGTCCATGTTACAACATGAGGAAGCTATACTGCCCTCCCAACTTGGCAGACGTTTTACCTTTACGTCGTAGCTTTCATAATGATCAACAAGCGGGATCTTACTTATTAATGTCTCTGCTCCTGAAGATCTATTATTAAGCATGAAACCGCCGGCAGTCAACTATAATAGAGGAAAATTCGTTGCGGATCCTTTTTGAATCAGTCACGGTAAAACTTGACTGTGGAAGAAAAAGCTAACAGCAAATACTGCCTTCAACTCATGGAATCAAAAAGTTTATTGCGCCACGTTCTTTTGAACCCGTCTCAGAGACGTTTCACAATTCCGTTTGATCTTTACCGAGAAATAATCTCCCATAGTCGGTGCCACACTCACTGTTTAAATCATTTAATATTTGAGTTTTCCATATAGTGAACAAAAATGATATTTCATGTCTAATATATACAGTGAGTTACATTTGGTGACGGTCACAAGCTAGGAGCCGATTCTAGAGTTAAGTTCTGATCGAGAGTTCCTCCTAGAGAGTTTTTTTAACGCTTTGTTTTCGAGTTATTTAATTTTTAAGATTTTTCTCGTGTTTTCTACCCTATCATATTGAAACTGCCATAACTCCCTCAATTTACATGCAAATTCAAATCTGATTATACCGTCAGATAAAGCGTAAAATTCCTATCTCCTTGATGAAAACATTTTTTTGAACGGCGACAAGGTTGAATAGTGAATTTGAAAAGGAAAATTTGTCACATCTTGGAAATCAAACGCTCATAGATTAAAGGAATCTAGTATATGAATTTTTGCATGTGGGCCTAAAAGTTGTACCGAAACCTCAGCTTTCCATCGGTATAGTCAATTTTACTTTTACTCTGCTAATTAAAGGAGAAAACTATGTTTTACTGTTGAAAACAAGGGTTTTTCAATGAAATCGAGAGTTTTCTTGAAAAATTACCTTCAATGACAATAAGTGTTCGAAGTTGTGACTCCACCACAAGGCAGAGAATCACAAGGCAGAGAATCACTGCCTAAGCCACGTTCAGGGAATTGGATCTTCTCCTCCTGAACGATGGCCGCCCGACATACTTGTCGCATATCCTCGGTACAATGTCCTTGTTGACCTTGCAATGTGCTCTCCCTCTAAGGGAGCTATATTCGCTTGGAATCCATTGCCGAACCATCATCATTCTGACCACTTTCCTATCAAGATTTATATGGAAAGTTGGTACTCACCTTTCACTCCTTTGCCACGCTGGAAATTAGAGGATGATGACTGGGTACTCTATAGGGTGCACATGGCGCATGTCAACCTCAATGGAAACATTGAAGAAGACGTTACAAACTTCACCTCTGCCATCCTTGAAGCAGCATCACATCAGGCAGCCAAAACAGACCCCACTAAGGGACGCAACCATGTTTCTTGGTGGAATAGAGATGTTCGAGAAGTCAGCAGAGCGAAATCAGGCACTAAATAGATTCCGCCGTAGGCGTACGCCAGAAAATTATGCTATATTTAAGCGAGCCAGAGCGCGTGAGTGACGGCTCAAGCGTCAGGCACAAATCAGCTCCTTTCACTCATTTGTCAGTAAAATTAAGGATGGTACTCCTCCTAAAGATGTATGGCGAAAGGTACGTGCAATGAAGGGTCTCCCGCCACCAACTATTCCATCTATCACCACACCTCAAGGTGATGTGGCTCGAGAACCCAAGACCGTTGCTGATACATTGACTTCTCATTATGCCTAAGTGTCCAGTAATGATGCATACCCGGATGACTTTAGGCGACACAAGGCAGAGGTTGAAATGGCACCTCTCCCTCAGCTCCGTCGTCCAGTCCTTCAGTTAGAGAGAGCAATGAATAAACCAAATAGGGCTGCTCCTTTAACTAACTAGTTATATCAATTGAATTCAAAATTGAATGTACATCAAGTGTGACGACAACATTGTAAAAAAATATATATTTATCGAATTTCCAGCAAATATTTGTTATATGTATATATGGTTATCGAATTTCCAGCAAATATTTGTTATATGTATATATGGTTATGTAGATACCAAAACACTTCTTGTAAACATGCATTACTTCAGAGTATTCGAACAGCTCACCAAAAATATTTAGTAATAATTCTTATTTCTGGGATAACTTGTTTATTATGGCTGAATCCATGTTGTGCCTGTTGGACTATGCCGATATAATTAATCGTAAATAAATAAACAGGTAGCTATCTTTAATTTTCAGGACAATCTCCGAAAACACATCATATATTCTAAAATCCATCCTGGAAAAAGTGTCTACGAGTGTCGAACGGACGACTGCTCGTTTACAACGAACTTATCGAAAGATTTCAAAAGTCATCTGGTCAGGGAACACAACCTTCTGATGAAAGACGCTATGGCTCACGTCGCCGGCATTTACAAGCCTAATGTTGACACTTTGATTGCCGAAGGAGTTGAAATGCACGAAATCAGGTAAGACAACTAGGTAGATAGAACAAGACGATCGTACACATCGACATCTCAACTTTACCACTCACTACCTACAATTTCGAAAACTATTTTCTTCTCGAGCCACATTTTCTCATCGCTTGTTTATAGTGAGTCTTTTGGATTATTTAGTATTCGTTTAGCCATTCGGAAAATAAGATAAGGGAATCAGCCTGATCGTGACAGTTGGGGTGGCTGAAAATTCATTTTGAGTCATCAGATTTGAACTAGTTACCTACACCTCCAATCCCTGTAGTTATGGCGCAAACTAAAAAACAGCATCTGCGATCCAACAGTATATTTATTTATTTTCATTTATTTATGAGCGAACGGGCAATGCCCAGAAACAAAATATACTACACATCATACAGCCTAAGAATTAAAGCAGCAAACAACTTTCTTACACGAAAAACAATGCAATAATATACAAATACAAGATTCAATTATTCAAGTTAAAAAACCAATCGATAGTAATGACACATATTCATGAATAACAAATTTAAAACGGAGGTAGGAAACTAAATGAGAGAGTTAAAATCAAGATGATACTTCTTTTTGGATCATCGATCTAATCTGAACAGACGAAGAGGTTAACAAGTCCAAGTTGCATTGGGAGCCGGAGAACCTATTGAAGCTTTCTTGTATTCGTGCAACAGGATATTTCCTCAAGTAGTTGGTGCCCGTCGTGTGAATATAGAATGGCTCCCATTGCCACAAGTGGCTCTCTTGGCAAATTCAGCCGAGAGAGAAGGCACGAGCAGTCGATTCCACCAGATATTATTATTATTTTTTTTAAATAAATGTAAACTTTATTTGTACAATGTACATTTTAGTTTTTCTCATATGGCATATAAGTAGACGAAGTCTAATTCACTCGGAACGTGGCGAGAGGTAAGTGTCCATCGATACGCCTCTCAAAAATCAGGTACATTATGAGTTAGCAGTCTTAACAATCTTAAAACTAATAATAAATAGGTAATAAATTAGATGTTTAACAATTATGGTAGTTTAGATTAACAATTAGATGATTAACAAGTATGATAGTTAACTAAGTATAGTAAGGTCACTGATAATTGTATCACATGGAATATTGCACAGATCAAGTTTAGTATTAATCAGATCAATAGTTATTTTTCTCTTCAACCTTCTTTGGTCTCGAACAGGTGGTTGATTGCTTATTATATGTTGGAGTTTCTCGTTATGGTGAGACTGGAGAGACTCAAAGTGGCGCCGGCCGGTTTCCCTGAGAACCTCAGTTACCGTTGGCATATCAAGATCAGAGTGAAGGGTCGAGTTTCGGATGTACCAAGGAGCTTTTGTAATTATTCTGAGGATTCGATTTTGGAATGTCTGGACCTTTTTTATTTGGCTATCTGAGGCTGATCTCCAGATCTGTCATCCATATTGACAAATGGGCCTGATAAGAGAGAGGTACAGAAATCGCTTCTTGTGAAGGGTTAGAGCAGTGCTAGCTAGTAGAGGCATGAGGACGTACATCCTAGTGCGAGCTTTCTTGATGATTGCGTTCAGATGGTCTTGCCAGATGAGTTTCTTGTCGAGTATCAGACCCAAATATCTAACATGTTCAGCCTCAGGTACATTTACCAGGCTCAGGTACATTACCAGATATTAGACCGAAGAGGAACAGAACGTCAGTCCCTCGTCGTCGGCACTCCAAGCAAGGAAGGCTACACTCAAGCGATGCCTGCCGACTACTAAAGTCCTCCCATTGCTGGCCCTTCTTATAGGGCCAATAACGTAGGAACCTCTTCTGGACACGCTCGAGAAACACCTTCCCATTTACATAGATCGGCGACCATACCGTTGTGCAAAACTCCAAGCATGGACGAACCAGGGAAGCGCTTGACCGCTTGACCACTGAAGGATCAGTAAATTCCCTGGTATTACGCTCAACGAAGCCCAGGGCCCTCATCGCTCTAGGCGCAACTTTCTCGATGTACTCCACAAAACTCAGCCGACTATTTTTGCAAAAAAAAAGAAGAAGAAAAGTTGTCCAATATTCCAGATAATGCTCCAGTATGCTCTAACTAAACGGATTTACTCACAGAAACGCCGGAAAACCCTCTCTGCCAAAAATTGCAAACCCATTCAACAGATTAATTTTCTTTAACATTCGGTAAATGCCTACTAAGAAAGAATGAGTTGTCAAAGCACTTTTTGAAAGTTGCAAATTTTGTATTACCAACCAGCTTACCTATCTTTTTTTTCCAGACAATGTTCTAGCCTTTATGGAGATAAAATGGATGAACTTACAGCAACCCGGGTGGTTTCATTCGATTGTTTACGATGATATCTATAAATTACATCCAAAAACATTTACTGTTACCTCGAAAGTTTTCGAGATCTCCACTTTTCAATATTTCAGCCCTTAAAGTCGACATTTCAGGGCGGATTAAAAGCGATGATGATGGGCACATCTCCAGCCGATTTATGAACTTTGAGCCAAATTTCATAAAGTTTAATCCAGTAGTTTTGGAGAAAAGCTTCGAACAGCGTACATTTATTAGTTTTGTTTTTTGGTACATCTTGAAACGTAGTTAAACCAACAAATATTGAAGAGGAGTTAAAACAAATTTTTTCTTGGCCGATTAAAAAAGTTCACTATTGGAAACAATAATTTGAAAGCAGTGATCCTTCATCTTGAAAATATTTGCTATGTCCATTAAGATACATACTAACTTTTTAGCGAATTTTTGAAGAAAATTAAGCTATTGCTCACGCCTCAAAATTTGTAGAATGTGAATTTTTTAAAAAATTTTATGCAGAAATCCGTTTCAGGCTGTTCTGAATCATATTCTGAAGTTTAACGCATTTTTTTAAATGTATGTATATATGTATGTGTCATTCCAGACGATAACTGTCCGTAGAATTGTGCTAGAAACGACAAACAAATTTTAAATTGTTAAAAGATCGGATTACATCTTCGGGTTGAAATTTTGAAAAATGTAGTCAAAAATTTCGTAATAGCCTGTTTTTTGCGATTTGTTGTGCGAAATAATTTTTTCGGCATACTAACGTGTGGTATATTTGGGATCAGCGTAAAATTTCCAATAAGAATATGTACTTATCAAGTTTTCAAAAATTTCAAAGTTGAAAAATCAGTCAAAAATCGAAATGATGCCGTTCGCTAGAAGTAAAAATCGGTAATATTGGCATGAAACATTGTCCAAATTCAGATTGAACTACTCTTATGGAAGTATCCCTGTATAACCAATCCTAGAACCATGCTGTTTGAAACGTAGGTGCTTGTTAAAATGAAAAAAAAAAAAAAATAAAATAAAAAAAATGAAAATAAAAAAAAGCAATCACAACTGATGAGTTTACTCTGTGAAATATTCCGTCCTCCGATTCTCTCGGTCGCTCTCTTTAATGTTTTAGGACTTCAGCTGTTTTAGGACTTGATGCAGCTTTAATACTGACTGTGGCTTAGAAAATATCAGCCATGAAATTATGAAGAAGTTCTATTTATGTACGTACTAGCACGCAGACCCAAGGCCTCGCTCCGCTCGGCCGTCAGTAACGTTAATCTCAAGGCCTCCCTCCACTCGGCCGTCTTCAAAAATCTTCAAAAATTCGCTCATGGGGTCATGGTGCATGACTGGACTTTTTTTATGTTGACCAAATGACTACCTTCACTTCACTATGCAAACCAATAAACAAATAAGATCGCTCACCGTTATCCGAATCCTACCTTTCGCTCTAACCTCTATACTCGTGACCCCCGAACGGCTCCCGATTTATTCATTCGACCCCAGGCTAAAGAGAATGGGCACCAAAAATATTAATTTACTGCATTTATACTTCCAAATCTATACGACCGGTAATTAATAGCTGTAAACAAACCCGTTTCGCTCGACGATTGTTTACGATTGCTTAGGACGAAGTTTCATCCCCCTTCTATCTCGTTTCTTTTTTTATTCGGAGCCGTTTTTACTGTGCTCTACTAAAGATGGAAAGGAGGAGCCAGATATAGCGGTCCGCGGACGTGACTCGCCTCATATTTATAATACGTATAATAATTCCACACCATTTTCTCTTTTATCACGATCTCCCAAAGTGATACCACCCTCTCAGGATCGGCGTCTTCTCGTTCGTTCTTTTTTTTCCAATATTATTAGCTCGTACAGATAGTGGAGCAGTTTTTTCACCTTCGGTTAATCAGCAGTTAGGTTCGATAAATCTGAAGAGAATTAGGTGGGTGTTTTACTGCGGCTTTGGGCTATTAACGCTGTTTCATTTCTGTCTCTTCAAAATCTCAACTGACAGCACATTGATGATTAGGTCGCCGCTATCTGCAACGGCCAAGATTGGCCGCACGAAAGCACTCTTTCCCAAAATACTCGTACTCTAAGGCCACACCACATCCGACTTTGGAGATGTTTTTCAGTTGATTATTTTCAATAATGAACCTTAGTATTCGACTAAGAAAACTATTTTTTTTTACCCCCCTAAAAATATTTTGATGTTGCAAAACAATAGATTCCACTAAATCGAATGAAAATCTAATTTTTATAAAATTTAGCGCCGTCCAAAGCTTTTATCCGAAACTCCTGGACCAAACTTTATGAATTATAACTCACAAATCACACGACGACCGAGGAAGTAAGTAATTTCGGCATCAATTTTGCCCATCCTTAGTCGTTGTTTGTTTTTAAGTGAATGTATTTGTGAGTGTGCGTGCGTGCGTGTGTGTTTGTGGATGTCTTCCTTTCAAAATTAAAACAGAAAAGTGTGTATACGTAGGTTTGTCTTTTCAGAATCCAGTGTGTACGTCTCCTTAAATTTAAGATTAAAAAACTCTTAATTGCTATTTTTTTTTTTTTTTTTTTCCCGCGCCATAGGTCCATTTCCACTCGCATTTTAAGTTTTAGACCATTGTGAATAACTTGGGTTCCATGTCTGTCTGTCAGTCTGTGTGTGTGTGTCTGTCGTCTGTCCGCAAATCCTTGTAAAAAGCTTATTTTCCACAGTTTACATCCGAATTGAATGAAATTTTCAGGGAATGTGCAAACTAGCGAGTTTCAGTTTCCATCAATCAAATACGAGTAAATTTTGCTCAAGTTTTGAGTGTCTTTACGGAAGTTAATTGAATTTGAATTTTTTATCTTAACCATTTCTAGAAATATCCTTTTTTGCAAATTTGATTCTCTTCCTACAATTTTGAAATTTTTGAAGTCCATAGTATGTCCTAAAGATCTGCAATGGGCAACCAACGCGTTTTTTGTATCGTCTTGTCGTAGATCCGATTCATGTTTTGAAAAACGACGCCGAACGGACTGACACGTTTCCCACCCTATCAGTTTCATCGTTCCCAACTCAATACTTCACTCTGCGCATGCGCAAACGTAAATTCCATCAAGCACTATTTTCTCACGCCCTAGTCGTCCAATCTCGCTCAAATTTGGATGATAGTTGGGGAATAACGATTTGATCATGTGGTGAAAACCACCCCCTCTTGGCAACAGCCCTTTTCAGGGCTACCAAAAAGAGGTAGACACAACACAAAAATATTTACAAGACGTCGAGTTATAACTCCGTCAAACAAAATATTTCACCAGAGAGAAAATACTAAATTCTCTCTCAAAAGTGAAATATTAAAGAATAACACACAAGGCGACCTCCCTAAACAT
Organism: Adelphocoris suturalis; assembly: GCA_030762985.1. Taxonomy (NCBI): domain Eukaryota; kingdom Metazoa; phylum Arthropoda; class Insecta; order Hemiptera; family Miridae; genus Adelphocoris; species Adelphocoris suturalis. The sequence goes on from CM061044.1 coordinate 9,034,360, forward strand.
TTACTGGGCGAGAGAGATGCGACAAGCATCTCGAAACAAGTCGCCTTGAATGAGAAATCTCAAACAGAAAAACTCAAGGTCGTTCAGCCACCCCCGGGGACCCCGTCGCAGCGACGGACGTGGGGAAACCACCTCGAAAGACCAGCTCAGCTATCATACTCGCAGATACTGAGAAAACAATGTGCGAACCAATGAGATTACACAGTCGAATTAATGAAATTAAGCGGACCAACCAGGAGGCGGCAGGAGGCGGCCACCTCCCTATAAATACCCCGCTGGGAGCCCTCCGAAATTCATTCCACTCTCCGCTCTCGACGACGACACCTCTGAAGTACGAAGAATTCTACACGCTCTACGCTGACGAACCTTCTGCATTACGAGTTCATCTCAAGAACGGCTTCCTACTGCTTTCTACAAGGCATACCTTCTCTCCACACAGATCTCGCATTGGCATCTACGAGTCCAGTGATTATTCATCCTGCTCATTGCCCAACGTAGTTCATCTGTCAGGACGCCACCCGGTACATCTATCGATATTCTCTTTAGATCGTACGCCCGAGGGACGTTCCGAGCCGTGTCGCCCGGGTTTCGTAGCATTAAGCTCGTAACCGACCGCTGTGGGCACGCCGGTAAATTACTCTGCTCATCCGCTCTAATTTACTGTCCAAGGAAGTCTTTTTCAAGACTGCGAGGTAGGACCCTGACATACGAGCATTGGAAAGACGCTCTGTCAAGCGAGTCCACCTCCCAAACCCTCTATTTTTCACACATAGAGGCATCGAAACGAGCTAAAAACTCGGTTATTTCGATGGAACGTCGGCCGTCTTATTTCCCCATGCAAGGGGAGGCAGACGACGGCGAAGCCGGGCCGCGTAGCCCCCGTAGCGCTCCCTACAGGCTACCCGGCGAATCCGCTGAACCCAGCGACGGCGTAAGGCGCGATCCTCACGCCCGGACCGCCTTCTCACCCGACGTATTCGTTAAAGAAACGTTCGATCAAGCCTCGCCTATACAAAAGATCGAGGATACCTTTCAGACTCGCTCTGAAGCCGATCATTACGATTCGACCAAGCTGTCCGAGTACCCACGATATTCGACGCAGGCCTACACAGCCGATCCGAGTGTCAAATACACTCCAAATGTGCTAAAAGCGAAGGATACTTTTCAGTACCTCAACCAAGCTCAACATATTCCCCCTACAGATATAAATCTAAGGCCGGAATATTACAAAATGGCTCAGTACCAAACTGATCGAACCCAGCACCCACTATGCGAGCCCAGTGCTCCACGCGGCTGCGACACGAACTACCTCCCATTTCAGTCCGCCAAGCCAGTTGACCTTGGCGGATCCGCTCACATTCCTTACGGGAATGACCCGGGGACTAACCCGCATAACCGGAATATAAATGTCCGACTTGGCTTACCTACGCCAAGTAAAACATATTTAAATCCACTACAAATGGTGACCCCGCCTTTGAACAGGCTCAACACGGAGCATTTCGTTCCCTCTTATGAAGCTAGTGGATTTCAGGGAACCACTGCGGGCGTGCGACCCCCGCCGGGCCTCTACGCCCCACATCTCACGCAACATCCCTCTACACAAAGTGGCTTTCAAGCACTTTTAGAGGAGATGGGAGATTATCAAAAACCAATCTTCCAAAAGAAGAATATCGATCGTGCACTCGCCGAGTTCGATCAATACTGCGTGCGAAAACACCTGAGAACGCAGAACGAATGTTTCTCAGCTATATACAAGTGGGTACCAGAAGAAATGAGGGAAGCTATAGACTCAGCTTACCTCACGGCACCCCACGCACCCTACGAAGAGGCCAAACAGCGCCTCCAGCGAGAATATGGGTTGTCCTTACAGGACAGGCTCCTCGCACTCGAGGACCCCGCATCTCTCGCCAAAAAACCCAGCACCAAGTACCACGAAATGTACTCTAAAGCTGTTGGGTATTTTTCAGAAGCTCTGATCACTCAAAAGTGGATCGAGACTCTACCCATCGAAGCACGAGGTATGGTCGCAGCTCAGCCTACCACGACCGCCCGGCTCGACCTAGCTGATACGCTACACGCGTACAAAACAGAGAATACTTCTCTGAACATACGAGGAGTAGAATCTACTCCGAAACCCATAAATACTGGTTTCAAAAAGGCCCTCTCGAAACAAGCTGAGTTCAAACCCCAACCAGTGGAGAGTAAGCCTCACAAACCGACGGCCTATGTCTGTCGAAACCACGCACGTTTCGGTAACGAAACTCGCAAATGTGCAGACCCAGAACACTGCACTTGGAAGACAAACACTGCTTCCAAAACTAGCAGAAAGGCAGCGACTATAAGCCAGCCTAAAACCTGGGTTTCTAACGAAAATACTCAGAGGTCGGTACAAGAAAGTACCGTTCCAACCTCCGACGTAGAGAGTTCGGAAAACGAATAACTGCCAGTGTATCTGAGCCTTTCCCCCTGCAGTCTACTGAGTATAAAAGGCTCTTTTTCAAGTGCAAACTAAATGGCACTGAATTTCTCATTGACACGGGAGCAGAAGTGAACATTCTGCCCCACAATGTCACAAAAAAATTGGGCTTGAAAATTCTTAAGTCCAACGTTAAGCTCACAGCAGCTAACGGAGCCCCTATAGACACACTAGGGCGAGCTGACACGACAATTAACATCGGCCTCGGAGACATGACCACCGATTTTATGATCACGAAAGTTGATCTAGCGATCCTAGGTATTCCATTCCTCGAGTCTTGGGATATCGGAATACGGGTCAAACACAAGTACATTTATAAAGATAAAATAAAGAGCTATGCCGATCAAAAAATAGCTGCAGTCATGAACAAAAAATTCACTGACGAACAAATAGCAGCTACTATCCCTCATCGTGACAATACCCCTCAATCAGAGGACGTGCAAATCACGGAGGACGAAAACATTCGCTCTATCATTGACAAATACAATGATAAAATGAGCAAACTTCAAGGTAAATGGAAAAACAACGGGGTTTACCACCGTATAACCACGGAAGGAACACCAGTACACTTCCGAGCAAGACCCATGGCGGGCGAAAAACGGGCTCAAGTCAAAAGTACTTTTGACAAAATGCTTTCAGAAGGCATAATTGCACCATCAGATTCCGAATGGGCATCCCCGTTACACTGTGTGCCAAAAAAAGACGGGTCATGGAGAATCACCGGCGACTACCGTTTCCTGAACGCGAAAACGAAGAAAGACGCCTACCCTCCTCCTCACATTCGCTCTTTCCAAGCGAATTTACATGATACACAAATCTATTCGACAATAGATTTAAAATCGGCGTATTATCATATTCCGATGCACCCAGATGACGCTCATAAAACTGCAATTATTACACCTTTCGGTCTTTATGAGTTTAAGAAAATGAGCATGGGTTTGGCCGGAGCGGCTCAAACATGGCAAAGATACATGGACAGCATCATGCGAAAATTTGATTTCGCATTTGTATACCTAGATGACATCCTGGTGGCTTCTAAAAATTATAAAGAACACATGAACCACCTCAAACAAATTTTTGACAAACTAGGGGAACACGGACTTCGAGTAGGTTTTGATAAATGCATTTTTTCAAAACCTACCGTCGATTTCCTAGGTTTCACTATCTCGAAAGAAGGGATAATTCGTAAACGAGATAAAATAGAAGCCATAGAACAATTTCCTAGGCCAATAGACGTACGAAGTCTACGCAGATTCCTAGGTATGTGTGGTTTCTACCGAGCATGCTCAAACAAATTCGCTCACACGGCACAACCTCTGTATGACTCCATTCAGTCAAACAAAAAAAATGACAGAACACCTATCGAATGGACATCAGAGAGAGAAAAAGCTTTCAACAGCTTAAAACAAGCAATGATCAAAGCAACATTGCATAACATTGCTCACCCACACCCTACAGCAGAGTGGAGATTAGTCTGCGACGCATCCGACACACACATCGGAGCGGCACTAGAACAGGAAATTACAGACAAACATGGCTCGAAATCTTACCAACCATTGGGATTTTTCAGTAAAGAAATTCCAGAACAATGGAAGAACAAAGCATCATTCGACAAAGAAATGTTCGCCGTTTACCAAGCTTGCATTCACTGGCACAATGACTTGGACGGCAGATCTTTCCATATTTGTTCGGATCACAAGCCTCTGCTAGGCACGATGCTTAAGAAAAATGCACATTTTTCTAAAATGAGATTAAGATGGCTAACATACATCTCTCAAATGACGAGTGACATTCGTCATATTTCCGGAGAGAGCAACGTCGTCGCCGACGCACTCTCCAGACCCTTCGATCCGGTTGAAATCCAAACAAAATCGATTTCAACCCAGACGGACGAGGGTCCACCCATAGCCGAAATTTCGAAAATTACGGCTGCAATAGAATGCAATCTTCTACTGCACATTTCAAATTCACAAATTCGTTCTCCCCCTAACGCGGAGGACAAATTGAAACTCACACGAGTTGAATTCTCTCAAGGAGAAATTTGGTGTAACCTAGACCTAGGACACCCTAGACCTTATATTCCAAACGAAATAAGGGAAGAAATAATAAGCCAAATTCACAATTTGGGACACCCAGGTATACACTCTACAGTGTATAAAGTTAAACAAAGATATTTTTGGCACGGACTCCGTGCAGATGTCTCCAACTGGGTCCGAGCGTGCGAAACTTGCCAACGAGCAAAAATCACGCGCTCCGTGAAGCTCCCTTACTCCGAATTTGAAACGGCTAACAAATTTTCACACGTACACGTTGATATTACCGGACCCTTACCTTTAGCTAAAGGAGGGAAACGTTACATTTTAATGATGGTTGATAGAGCAACGGGTTGGCTAGAGGCAGTCCCTCTTAACAACATCGAAACAACCACAATCACAAACGCCTTTATCAATATTTGGGTAGCTTCAAAGGGCGTACCTAAATACATCACAAGTGATCAGGGCACTCAATTCGAATCAGATCTGTTCAATTCCATTATGGAACGTCTCGGAGTAAAACATACTCACACGTTACCATACAAACCATCAACAAACGGAATGGTAGAACGCAGAAATAGATCTTTGAAAGAGGCTCTCAAAGCACAAAACGAAAATTGGCTCGACGCACTTCCAAAAGTTCTACTCGCCATGCGTACGGCAGTAGACCCAGCGACTGAAACTACGCCTTTCCAAAAAGTTTACGGAATTGACGTACCACTCCCAGGAGACATTTTCGTAACTTCTACAAACCTTTCGGAGCCTCTCTTCTTCCGGCCTACGCATATTAAACATAATAATACGAAATATGCCGTAAACATGCCCAAAAATTTGGATACATGTACACATGTCTATATCAGAGTGCCCACACAGCTCACCTCTCTACAATGTCCTTACACGGGACCATTCAAAGTGGTTAAAAGAGATAAGTTTTCGGTTACAGTGCAAATTGGCGAACATACAAAAAAAGTTCCCAAACAGCAAATAAAACCAGCTTACACTCTAAAAACAGACGAAGCTGTGTCACTAAACAAAAATCAGGCAGAAAATAAGGAGGAAACTCCCCGAAAATCTGCCAGAAGGCACGTCCCCTCTACCAAATTCGACGAGAGGTGGGTAACGGCGCTCGAAACACCCCAGCCGGCGTCGTCGTTAATAACACGACGTCTTGGGGGGGCCCCTGTGGTGAAAACCACCCCCTCTTGGCAACAGCCCTTTTCAGGGCTACCAAAAAGAGGTAGACACAACACAAAAATATTTACAAGACGTCGAGTTATAACTCCGTCAAACAAAATATTTCACCAGAGAGAAAATACTAAATTCTCTCTCAAAAGTGAAATATTAAAGAATAACACACAAGGCGACCTCCCTAAACATTTACTGGGCGAGAGAGATGCGACAAGCATCTCGAAACAAGTCGCCTTGAATGAGAAATCTCAAACAGAAAAACTCAAGGTCGTTCAGCCACCCCCGGGGACCCCGTCGCAGCGACGGACGTGGGGAAACCACCTCGAAAGACCAGCTCAGCTATCATACTCGCAGATACTGAGAAAACAATGTGCGAACCAATGAGATTACACAGTCGAATTAATGAAATTAAGCGGACCAACCAGGAGGCGGCAGGAGGCGGCCACCTCCCTATAAATACCCCGCTGGGAGCCCTCCGAAATTCATTCCACTCTCCGCTCTCGACGACGACACCTCTGAAGTACGAAGAATTCTACACGCTCTACGCTGACGAACCTTCTGCATTACGAGTTCATCTCAAGAACGGCTTCCTACTGCTTTCTACAAGGCATACCTTCTCTCCACACAGATCTCGCATTGGCATCTACGAGTCCAGTGATTATTCATCCTGCTCATTGCCCAACGTAGTTCATCTGTCAGGACGCCACCCGGTACATCTATCGATATTCTCTTTAGATCGTACGCCCGAGGGACGTTCCGAGCCGTGTCGCCCGGGTTTCGTAGCATTAAGCTCGTAACCGACCGCTGTGGGCACGCCGGTAAATTACTCTGCTCATCCGCTCTAATTTACTGTCCAAGGAAGTCTTTTTCAAGACTGCGAGGTAGGACCCTGACATACGAGCATTGGAAAGACGCTCTGTCAAGCGAGTCCACCTCCCAAACCCTCTATTTTTCACACATAGAGGCATCGAAACGAGCTAAAAACTCGGTTATTTCGATGGAACGTCGGCCGTCTTATTTCCCCATGCAAGGGGAGGCAGACGACGGCGAAGCCGGGCCGCGTAGCCCCCGTAGCGCTCCCTACAGGCTACCCGGCGAATCCGCTGAACCCAGCGACGGCGTAAGGCGCGATCCTCACGCCCGGACCGCCTTCTCACCCGACGTATTCGTTAAAGAAACGTTCGATCAAGCCTCGCCTATACAAAAGATCGAGGATACCTTTCAGACTCGCTCTGAAGCCGATCATTACGATTCGACCAAGCTGTCCGAGTACCCACGATATTCGACGCAGGCCTACACGGCCGATCCGAGTGTCAAATACACTCCAAATGTGCAAAAAGCGAAGGATACTTTTCAGTACCTCAACCAAGCTCAACATATTCCCCCTACAGATATAAATCTTAGGCCGGAATATTACAAAATGGCTCAGTACCAAACTGATCGAACCCAGCACCCGCTATGCGAGCCCAGTGCTCCACGCGGCTGCGACACGAACTACCTCCCATTTCAGTCCGCCAAGCCAGTTGACCTTGGCGGATCCGCTCACATTCCTTACGGGAATGACCCGGGGACTAACCCGCATAACCGGAATATAAATGTCCGACTTGGCTTACCTACGCCAAGTAAAACATATTTAAATCCACTACACATCCCATTTCAATTTCAACATGATTGTATAATTATTAGCTACTGCGCATGCGCCAATGTGAAATTCTTGTAGCGACAATAATTTTCACAGTTTTTATCCGATTTTGATGAAATTGTCAGAGAATGCGCGGGTTAGATTGTAGATGGTCCCTACCTATTTCGTTGTTCTACTCATCAGTTCATTCTGCACATGCTTGACCGTAATTTACATTGAGTAGGTATACCTAATTTTTTTGTTTCATAATTGACCAATTATGACGTTTCACGCTATTTCTTGGTTTCCCCATTCAGCTATGAAATTTTTCCAAATCATTAAAACATTTTTCAATGATCTATACATTCATGAAATTTAAACGAGGAAGCTATGTGCTACACCCGACTTGGCAAATTTTTTGAAGCGAAGCTTTTATACGTACCCCCCCCCCCCCCCCCCGCTAGGAACGCTCCCCGCTCAGGAAGTCTCCCCGTGAAAACCGTCATGGCCCAAGCGTCAGTCATAATCCGAACTGTCCCGAACGATCCCGATTCTACCCGAAACCCGAGGCCTCCCCAGTCTTTCTTTCTCGACTCTACGACGCCAATCATCACTTTCATAGAATATAACAACGAGAATAATGGTGTAGAAATTACTTAATGTACTTCTGATCTTGATGAACAGGCAGATAATTAAGCTTTGTAAATGATTTGGAACTTGTATGTTATAATATTCTATGTGAGAACTTGTATGCAATAAAACTGATTTTGCAACAATGGAAGGATGCAAATTATTAAAATTATATGAAATTAATTCGAATTAGTAGAGATTGTTCATGAGTATGAAGATACTCATGATTCTATTCTACTCTTACTTCTACTCATAGTTCTATATAAATCTTCGCTTCCTTCGGGCTTCCCTAGACGGCCCCATTTACTTTTTTCTTTCTTTCTTTGTTTTAATCATCTATGAACTTTTGGAAATTACCAACCATGAATATTTAATTTTTAACGAATTATTCAATGACAATACTGTTTAACATGTACACTAAATATACTTAATGTATTATATTACATGTTCAACTGTCCTCTTTCTTGCAGTGAGGAAGATCACGAAGATGTGGACAAATCCAACTCCACTGAAACAGCAGAGAAAACGGACACGGAGAAAAGTGCGACGATGGCAGAATTCGTCTATAGTGCAGAAGTGACGGAAGAGGACGCGAGACTCCCGACGCTCGCGTCAGTCGCGCTGACACCAGCAAAAACTGACGAAGACATCATTTTCATACACATCGGAGGCCCCGAGGAGCAGCCTTTCGACCCCCACATCTTCCACCAGAGCTTCCCCATCATAGAGTCCTTTCCTGGACAGTCTCACTATGATAATGTGGAAACAGAAACCACACCCGAAGAGAATCCTTAACAGACAGTGGATATAGGCTAGATCAATTGATTGCTATCAAAATGAGTTGTTTTCTTAAGAAACTTAGTTCTTAAATTGGAATTTCATCTTTCTCTCTGGTGTCTTAAACAGGTCTACACGAACGAATCCACAATTTGTAGACATGTTTACTTGGTGTTATGTATATGTTTATTATGTATTATATTCAATTATGAGAGTTTCCCCATCATCGAGGCGTTTCCTGGCCAGTCTCAGTATGATGATGTGGAAACAGACAACACCCGAAGAGAATCCTTGACAGGCAATGGATCTAGGCTAGATCAGTTGATTGTATCAAAATGAGTTGTTTTCGTAAGAAACTTTGTTCCTAGATTTAGATTTCATCTTTCTGTATGTCTTATACAAGTCTACGCGTACGAATTCAAAAATTGTAGACATGTTAGCTTGATGTTATCCACATGTTTTTGTATTTTTTAATAAAAAAACTATTCCATTATGAATGTATTTCTATCATCGAAGTGTTTCCTGGATAGTCTCACTATGATAATGTGGAAACAGAAACCACTCCCAATGAAAATCCCTAAGAGAAATAGATATACGCTATTCAAGTTTATTGCTAATGAAATGAGTTTTTTTTTTCATATAAAACTTAGCTTTAGATTGAAAATTCATCTTTTTATCTGGAGTCATAAACAGGCCTTCGTGTTCGAATTAACGATTTGTAGACATGTTTATTTGGTGTTATCTATAACATTTCAGAGTAGAATTGAGAATTTTTCAAACCAAATTGAGAATTTCCCAAACGAAAACGTGCGGTATGCACAACACGCACCAGATCGTTGGTCTCATATTACGGACCTTCTTGCTTATTTTTTCTTTCACGACTGTTGATAATTACCGTTGGCGGCGCTGCGATCGCTCCCAAAATGGCAGCAACAAGCGGGATAGATTTGAACCATTTGAGGGCCTTTGAAGGAAAAACTGATCATTCATCAGATCAATTTTCATTATTAATCCACAGTAAAGTCGTTTGTGTGTTCAAGACAGAAAAATATAAAACCAAGTGGATAAAGGTTGTTGATAAGAGAAGTGTGTCGCTTTCTTGTTTCTCCAATAGGGGAAGGTGCGGCAGTTGTGACCATTTGCCAGGAATTGTTTTATAACTGATAGGGAATTTAAAAATGTTAGCTTTCAAACAACTCAACAAGTACTAAGACATTTTTGCCAGCTATTCTTAGTTATATGACGAAAGAGTTGATTAAAATGCGACATTTTGAAATTTCAAAAAAAGATCAACATTGTTTAGAGGTGCCCCATAGGTGGGGTAGATATAACCGCAGTGCGGGGCAGATGTAATCACGTTTTGTAAGTGGTGAAACAAAAGGGTTAAAATATTTATTTTATTTTATTTTTTTTAAACAAATGTAAATAACGTTTGCATTGGTTCAAAAGTACAACATTTTTTTGATGTAGGTAGGGATCTATAAAAATTGTACTAGCCACTCAAGTAGCACCAAACTAAGGAAAAAGTCGAAAATCACTGTGAGTATGGAAAAAAATTGACTTGAGATCTTGAAAGTACATATCTCTCCAGTTCATGTAATCTCGTCGTAATGTTAAATACCTATCTAATTTTCCTTTTGAAGAACTTCAATGAACATATTAACAATGTAATCAATAGAGAAGCGATTAGTGCAGCTCTTGCATCAAGTAATTATTGGATTTATAACAACTTAGAACAAGAGGATTAGACTTCCGAATAGGTCTCTTCGAATTGAGGGTTTTATTGTCAGCTCCCAAATTTTCCCAACTTCTCCCAAGTCGGTGAAAACTGGTATTATATTCTATGTACCGTAGGGAAATACCATTTCAAATTTCAACAGCTTAGGCCACTCAGGAAAGAAATCATCCTGACGGATCACTCAGCTGATCAGGAAGGTTCAGCACAGCACGATGTTTAATTCTCATTTTCAACATAAATTTATTAATTACTTTTTCATTTTTAGCCCCAAAAATATTCTTCGTGTCACCATATCTCTATGTTTTAGAAAGCTTTCAACATTGCAACACATCTCTTGCTGCAAAGACCCCCTCCTTGAGTAGTTGTACTGGGTTCTTGATTGTATGCAGCCATGTATAGATGCTGAGCCCAGCTTTTATGGGTACGATGTATACAGCTAAAGTTGGTTGAAGTTCTCAGTTTGCTAATTAGATAATTCTAACGGCGCGACGTGTAAAGTAGAAATAGAAAGTGTTGAACTTTAATCCGAGAATCAACCTGCTAAGTATGTTCCATGTTTTACTCATACATTACGACCTAATTAAGTGCATGGATCCAAAAATTGTTTGTCCTACTGCATCTTCTTTCTCAAACTGAGTCTTCCTCATAATAATAAGTCGTGTGAAAGTTTTTATTTTCTATAAGAAAATCTACTTCTCCAAGATATCACTCGTTCCCAGCCACACCCATAGCAATCCCCGCCAACTGAAGAATGCAATAGCAACCGGTATGAACGCGCATGTGTCAATAATATAACGAGCACGCAAAATGGAAAAAGGATTCCTCCATCAAAAAGAGATTTACGACGTCCCGCCAAACCTGGTGATGCAGCGACATCAAACTTTTACGAGACGTCACCAACCAACATCCGTGAACATTGACATTTTTATGTTTTGACCCCTCCTTCCACGCTTCGATATCCAAAACATCTGTTGATCCAATCGGAATAATAGTGGAGAGACCATTTCCATATGCAATGAGGGTCCGGTCCCCTAATCACAGTGCGATATCACTATACCTCCGGCTGAATATTCCGTTTCGAAGCATCTCCTTAAATTATGCCATCCTCTCGGCTTTAATTGATTTTTAATACGAGGGTTTCATAGGGGGAGGCACCGGCACGGGATCTGATACATCAATTCTTGTGGTTCCTATGTGAAATCATATAAATTTGGCTTTGGGTGTACCCGGTCATTTCATTGAGCTGCTTTGGGCAACTTGCCATCATAAGTTTGCTGGCTTAGTTTGCGCTCTCAAATATCTTGTACTCTTTTTGTTTCGTCCACCTTATCTTATAATAACCTTTCTCATTTTCTAAAAATTCTTTAAAGTTGACATGGATATGTCTTTGCTCTGGGGGGTCAACCAAAAATTTCCGTGACGCAAAATTTGTGTCACAATTTCAGTGTTTTTCACGTACAACCCATTCGTTGCTAGGGGAATGGAACTTCCGCAGTTTTCATCGCACAGATTTTAATAAGCCGGTTACAATATTCTTAACGTAAAGCAATAGCATAATTTACTCCACTCCATAGGAAACATTTTCATCCACTTGACAACAGTCGACTGTTAACAACAACTCATTGTAGTGGCTTCTCTCCACAGTTATTTTCAACATTTCTATAAGTAAACAGTTGTTTTGTTGGAATTAGTCGGGATTCGTTTGAAGTTGAAGGATTTGTTTACAACTCTCGTGTACAACCGTTATGAAATCCTCAATCAAAGACATATCCATGTAACATGGTATCTGCTTGTAAAGCAGATAGTGGAACTCGTTTACGAGTTACTATAAAATTTGCGTTTTATAATCAAATTGAGTAGATAATTATTTAATATTAAATGATTGGTTGTGAAATGGACAATTCCGGTTCACAATAAATTAGTGGTATGATTAACTAGCACTTGCCTGCAAGAGCTGGTCGTCACCTACATAAAAAGTGAAGACACCTTTTATATATCAGAGTATTTATAAAAAAATACCTGCCTATAATCTCAGAAGAGTTGTTGAAGAATTCTTGTGATGATCCTCCATAATTTAGATAACTGTAAGGAAACACATGGGAAACTTTGAATCGATTCAGAGAGTAAATTGTGACAGGGGCACAAAAATGGATAACTGAGAGAACCTACGTATTTACCTATCAAAGAGGAAAGGCAATAAATAACCTAAATATAAGATTTTCAGAAAGAAATTTCCGCTTCAGGGGGCAGTCGGAGAGAAACCTGGGAAAATTGTCTGATTCTACCTCACTCAGTTTTTTTTTTTTTTTTTTTGCAATCATGTATTTTTCTCCTCACAATTCTGTAATTTGTTTTCTTCATGTATCACTACAGCAATTTTGTAATTAATCAGTAACTTGGAGTCATTGATTTCAGCCATCAACATTAGTAGGGAAATATATTTGTTCAAGGTTGGTACTACTGCCGATGCAAGGTTATGTTTACATGGAAGTTTCCAGTTAGTTAGCTTTTCTCCTGTGTTTGTTTATGTTGTGTGTGCCTGAAGATGGCTACAATTTAGCTGAAAAGCTTTGTGTTTTTGCTTAATGCAATAAATATGTGATAATCTATAGCTGTTTCCTTACAATTACCTAAAACACCTGCCTATGTATGAAACAATTCGGGTTTCTGAATGATTCCACATTTGAGTGAATGTGCATTCAATTGAAAATAAAAGATCAGACATTTATATAATCTCATGAAAAATACATTTAACTTTATCGATAAAAAGATTAGAAATAGATTAGTTCATGTTTATATAGTTTTTAGGAATGTTGTGAATTTAGGGATTGTGTTCGCACCGACTAGTTAGCTACTGACCGTCACTACTTACAGTTTATAAGACTATTAGAAGTGAATTGGGTATGTGAAGTAACTTGACAAGGATCAGCTGGGCGAAGCAATATCACCGCAGACTGAGATGGATGAGTACTTCAAGTTGCACCGTGCACTCTCAGCATAGGAAAACTATTGTGGAGCACCTCAGGTCCCTTCCTCTTCGACAATTTAGCAGGAGGATCAGGGAAATCCTCGGGTCTGCTGCGCCATACTCGGTGGGCGAGTTCAGTGCAGATGGTGAGTGATGCTTGTTTTTCTGTGTTGCTGTGGTTTTTAGAGTCAGTTGTATGTTCTGTTTGTGTTTCCTGTTGGCGGTGTGCCGTCCCTTTTTTTTTTTTAATTTGTTTTTTATGATTATGTTAAGTCTTTTATCTTTTACATTATATATTTGACGTATGTTGTTATACATTTATATAAATATGTTGTTATACTTTTATGACGTTTGTTATGTACCGTTGCTGTACGTCAACAACAAATCGATGATGATGATGATAATGATTCGGCGACATAATATCACCATACGCCATGCAGAAGAGGTTGAACTATCTTCGGCACAGCACCAGGCGTGTATCTTATTGTGTGGGATAAGATTTTCAAGTTCAGTAACACAATCGCTGTGAGCTCTAAGCATTGTGCGCCGTAGCTATTTGCTAAGACAGCATCTTAAGGAATCTGGTAATGGAAGGTGTTCAGGTGAAAGAATTAAATGGAAAATATGGTATGCCTGGGATGTCTCTGACATAAATGATCGTCTGCCTCCTTTTCCTCTTCCGTTTAATGTGGAACCCGATACTGGACTTGCTTTGGTCACAGCACAATCATCATATCCATTAAGGATTACCAATATATCAATAAGGGAGATAGGAAAATTTTCACTTATTTACAATTTTAAATCGAGGTTTAAAGTTAGAATACATTATTATTGAGGTTAAATTTCAGATTAATGTACTAAAATTAGCATTTAGAGTGAAATATTTGGTACTTTTCCGGCGCAAACAAGCTGTTGCATCGCAATGAAATGGCTCCTTCAAATTATAAAATAGTAGGAAAACTTTGTAAGTGGTGGCTGATAAAACCTTTTTCTGGTATTAAATCTTAAGTCTTTAATTCTAAGTCTAGTACTAAAAGTTGTTAATAGCACAGTTTCGAATGAATGATGGTGATGTTTTTATATTGAAAGCGATCATCCCCTATACTTGAATTGCTAGTGATTCGTAGCAAAGGGTGCTTACCTAGAAATAGGTGGGCGCCTCCGGGAGCAGCCATGGTGGATCGGGTCCGGGCTCGGTCGGGAAGCCCCGGGCCGATCCGCCTTTTAGGCGAGTTAATGACCAGCATACACTCCTTTATTTCACTTTATTATTATTTATTTTAATTAATCTTTTTTTCTCTCCTTTATTGGCTACATGAATGTTAGTTTACCCTGTACAACAATATTACAATATTACTTTGACAATTGAGGAGCACACTTTCAAAAGGGGTCATATCCACTTTCGAAAAAATTTCAGGAAGTGGAAAAAACGCCCAAGGAGTTATTGATTGGAATTTAAATTTCGTTTTAATCTAGTGTAGCTTGGTGAGGGACTAGAAATCATATCCCAAAACATGAGCAGCCAATCTCGAAAACCAAAGGAGTTACAGCTAATTATCATTAGGATATGACCCCTTTTGATCAGAATTTTGGATATGTTCCATTTTGATAAAAACACATCTAGTTCTCAATAAAAAATCTCAAAAATCAAGTGCAGGTAATTCACATTTTTTTTAGGTATGAAAAAAACACAAATGGATTATGTTTCCAAATTACAAAATGTAGGTAATAATAAGGTAAGGTATTATCAACCAATTTTCAGTGTGGAACAAACAAAAAAGCCAATATGGAAAAAATCTCAAAATCTGTCAACATTTCAAACATGAAAATCAGTTTCCTCTCACATTCTTCTACTTCGCCATCGTCTTGACGACAACAATACTCTCTATTCATCTCCCTATCCTGCCTCTATTCTAGGCAACACCAACATGACACCTTAGCAACGCAAAAACGACGATAAGCCTAAAAATCTCAAGAGACACGAACTAAAAACAGAAAGAAGCACTAGAGAAATCAGCGAAACAGGAGTGAAACATGTTATCACAGCACGTCTTGATATCATTGAATATTGGGAAGTACAGGAGCACAGTTGATAACAGGGGTGCCGAAGAGTATTGCTCCTGCACTCTGTTGGTTATTCATACCAAACCCTTCAAATCTTATCACCAAACAGCACAGGCATTCTAACAGGTATGTTCAAAACTAGAGTTGGAAAAAAATCCGGTAGATGGCATTTTGTATAATTTCCTTTTTGAATGTATAAAAAACCTCGAATAAATGTTAGTATCCGGCACAACGTGGGATGGAGTTTCTCATGCAGGAGTGACATCCGTCAAAAACCCCAAAAACTTTTATGTTCTTCTCTCCACCTTCTCACCCATCTAAAAACGATATAAATCCAAGAGTTAGGTGACACGCTCCGTAAGGATTTAACGTAACTCATCATTCACGTCTCGCCCTGCCCGCCCAGATGAATGCCATTCTAATTTTGGAGCTTTCAAAACGTTTTGGAGAACCCCGTTGAGGCGGGTTCATTTGTGTAATCGTAAATAAATCAAAATGAGTTGTCCCGTATCCTCTTAAGACCACTCCTTATCTCGGGGTCGGGGTATTTTATGTTCTCATTTCATTTTCGGCGTTTTATTACTCCATAGCTACTACTACGGTAACTAGTAGCAGTATAATAATAATAATAATTAGGTACTATGATAATAATAATAAGTGAAATTACAGTATTAAGCAGGCACATAAATATAGCATAGCAATAAATAACGAGGGGAGGGGGGGGGGGGGTGAAGTCCCCAAGAAGACATTTTACTTTATTTCCCCTGAAGCTTTGCCTGTTCAATCATCCTACTGCACCTTTTTAGAAAGCTTTCGACGAGATATTTGCATTTGAAGGCTACAAATATTAGTATGAAATCGCTTTTTATTCAACTCGTAAGTTTTAATGATGTAAGCGCTGAAGTAATTTGTAAAATACTTGGACCATTGTGATTAATATATGACAGTGAACAGTGTTGAGTGGTTATCTGAATTGAAGATGGCTATTATAATTAAAAAATGCGTTTTTCAATCAAACTAAAGGTATTGTGTTGTTGTGTGTGGGGTGATTTTTCCATCCGTCACTTTCTGGAGGACAATCCAGCCCTTGTGGAACTCCGAGTCAAGCATCAACCCTCTCAGTGGGTCGACGTTTTATCCAAACCAGTCAAGGTCCGATCCCTGTTGTACTTAAGAGCCGCTCAGCTCTACTACGAACAGTGATAGATAGCGGATCTGTGATATATTGCTTCCGAGTCTGCAAAGCAGAGAAAGCTTTGTTTTCACTTTCGAAATGAGAAAAAAAAATGTTTTGCTCCAAAATCAAAATTTCCACTCGCTTTTTGCGTTTCAGAGCCTCCTGAACAAATTTGGTTCCGTGTCTGTCTGTCTGTCTGTCTGTCCGTCCACATTTCCTTGTAACAGCCATAACTTCCACAATTTTGATCCGATTTTAACCAAATTTTCAGGGATCGTGCGGGTTAACCTCTAGATGGTCCCCTATCAACTTCATCATGATCGAATCAACGGTAGCTTCTGCGCAGCCGCTAACGTGAATTCCTTGTGACGGTCATAACCCGGTCAATGTTGAACGGATTTCGGTAAGATTTTCAGGGATGATGTGGGTACGGTCCCTTGAAGTCTCATAAGATAATCATCATAATTGCATTAGCGCTACGCTCTGCGCATGCGTGAACGAAATATTCTTGTTACGGTCCTTGCAACAGCCGTAATTTCCACAATTTTGATCCGATTTTAACCAAATTTTCAGGGATCGTACGGGTTAAGTTCTAGATGGTCCCCTATCAACTTCATCATGATCGAATCAACGGTAGCTTCTGCGCAGGCGCTAACGTGAATTCCTTGTGACGGTCATAACTCGGTCAATGTTGAGCGGATTTCGGTAAGATTTTCAGGGATGATGTGGGTACGGTCCCTTGAAGTCTCATAAGATAATCATCATAATTGCATTAGCGGTACGCTCTGCGCATGCGTGAACGAAATATTCTTGTTACGGTCCTTGCAACAGCAGTAATTTCCACAATTTTGATGCGATTTTCTTCAAATTTTTAGGGATCGTGCGGGTATAGCTATACATGGTCCCCTATCAGTTCCGTCATGATCGAATCAACGGTAGCCTCTGCGCAGGCGCAAACATAATTTTCTTGTTTCGGTCATAACTCAGGCAATTGTGAACGGTGTGTTTCTTGAGGTCCCGTATCACATTCTTCGCGATCATCAGCAGCGGTACGCTAGGCGAATGCGCGGAAGTGGTTTTTGTTACGGTCACAGCTTAGTTAATTTTATCGGATTTTGTTCAAATTTTCAGAGATGATCCCGGTAGAGTCCCTTGAGGTGCCATACGAATCGTACGGTACTACCAGTGATTGTGCCCATCATGCCATAATTATTAATTTCATTTATTATATGTACCATTCAGCTTCCAATTTCCCACCTTATTAATTCCCTGATGCCAGAACCGGTCGTTTCTAGGAATTTAATGGTGACGTACTGTGAAGGTCACGAGGAAGCTCATGTGCCATTTCCTTGGCAGTGTATTTATATACATCTAGTCGTAGTTTTATTTCACTTTGCTGATTGTATATAATAGCATGTATAATAGCATGTACATTATTGTATTAGCCTATTTTACATCTGGTCTTAGTTGTATTATTTTATTTTTGGGGTTTTTTGTTATCCACTTGAGGGGCTAAACAGTGGTTATCACTGTAACCCTAATTTTACCCCCTCCTAGTTGCCAGTGGAGCCCAAGTCGTAGCACAAACATATTAGGACGTGAAATCCAATGGAGCTTCGAACTAACGAGGCCCGCCGCTAGGAGCGGTAGGGGGCGAAGTACCTAGGAGCATCTAGAGGGAGAAAGTGGTGAAACGGCCCGAGCGCGCCAAGCGACGATGAGATGAACCTAAATCAAAGCGTGGCGAAGTTATTGTGGTATTACTCGAAGTTTGTTGTGGTAAAGTGGTAGTTTGCTAGCGAATGAGATGAATATCACGGGTTCGATTCCAGTGCGGTCTGATTTTTGGTTCCCCGTAACCTCCGAACTATATTTTTAAACGTCACTCTGACCTGTATGTCCAACTAATCTGTATTTTTAAAAAGGGACTGACTACTTGATGTTATGTATTTTTGAGATGCGAGCTTGTGAGCATCGAGACCACCGAACTATACACATCATTCTGACCTACATTGCCAACTAATCTGCATTTTACTTTAAAAATTTTGAGGAGAGACAAGTTATTTTTGTCGATTTGACAGTGTAGACGATTTGACAGGACGTGGTTTGATGGATTGCCGCTCAAACAGCTTTGAATGCATTTTCCATTGAGGGCAAATTTTTGGTTCCCTACAGATTAGGGATGGTTCTACAGACATTACCCACGTACGTTTACGGAGGTGGATTCGTCTTATTACCAGAGATAGAAGGGAAGGTTCGTCTTATCGTCGCTTGGCAGCGCTCGGGCCGTATCACCACTTTCTATCCCTAGATGCTCCTGAAGGACCTAAGGAACATGGTCGTTGACATGACTTTTCTCCTTGTTGATACCTTGCGTCGCCCCGTTCCGCTCTACAATTCGTTCCCCTCACCATCAATCTTATTAATACTGGTCAAAATTGAGAATTATATTATTAACAAATAAATTATTATAATAAATAAACAAACAAAAACCCGACAACACAACAAAAACCATTTGTGTCCGTCACGACTGCCCTTATAGCAAATTGGTGAGGTCATTGTTTACGTGTTGCACTCTTTCTAGAGCTTCTCATGTTCAGAGCCCCATTAAAACACACAATCCGTGATTCTCTCAATCTACCTCAGACGGAATTTTCTGTTTAATTGTTCTAGCTCCTAGATGACTCTGTGAGAACTCTAATTAAAATTAGTTGATTTGTTGACACAAGGCAAATGTAAAAACCAACTATCTCTCAATTTTTTAGGAATCTTCCATAACAACCATCGGATCACATGATTTCGAAACGGTCCACGTGAACTCCATTGCAGAAGATATCGCAGGCACAAGCGTTAAATCTACGAACACGATCTAAGACACGCCAATTGATACAGCGAATGCAGATGATATTTTGATGAGGACGTCACTCTGCACACCCTCATTTCATACGTTTCTCCAACCGTGAAGATTGGGCCGGTGTAAGAACGGAATCTGAAACTCAAGCTTGTAGCTCACTTGAATAAAAGTACGAGGCACTTTGTATGCAGTATCCGTGAGTTACCAACGCCATTACGTTCTGTTGCACAGCGGGCCGCAAAGAGCAGGGCTCTGTGCATCAACGACTTCACAATAAACTACAAAGGATATAAACAAGGCTCAACTCGAGAAAAAAAGAGGGGGGGTGACCTGCGCCTTGTAAATCCTATTTGAAGGTTCATATTTAAAAGCGTTACAGTCCGTCTTGTTAGGAACGCACGAGAAATGAGACGAAGGTAAAAGAAGGCGTGGGTTTATTTGAATGATACCTAGCGAGCCGAGCGGGACGCTCAGATGATGTAGATCCGACAGGGACCCAAGATGGCGGACCCATGCTTATAAATCCAACTCAAGTCGTTTTATGTTTAGAAAAAAAAGAAAAAACTACGTTTAATTTATAATTAAGGATGAAGCCATCCGCGGAAAAAAACCCCCTTCAAAAAAGTGGAAGGGGAAGTTTTTTGTCATGAGTGCGATTTATTTATGGGTAGGTTAGGTTTTTAATTTGGGCGGCGTTGCTATAGTCGAGTAAACCATTACATCTTTTGTTCAGACAGGTCTGGTAAAAGAGTGAGGAGGAATGGGGACGCTTCATAAAGATCATTAGCTATATGCGCTTAGGGAGCTGAGGGGTTTGCGTAGACTTCTCTGAGTTATTTATGAGACGGGCGTCATGCGTTTTGTATGAATTGTAGTGTGTCGGGAGCACCTCAGGCTTTCCTGGACAAGTGATATGCCCACACACCTTATGATGTGCCTACCCATCACCGGGGCCCGGTGGTGAAGAGGTTATAAAAAGTCCAGTCATGCAGCATGACCCCATGAGCGAATTTTTGAAGAATATTACCGATTTTTACAACTAGCGAACGGCATTATTTCGATTTTTGACTGATTTTTAACCCGAAGATGTAATCCGATCGTGCTGGCCAACGAACTTGAACTTCCGTTTTGTGTCCTTAACATTTTAAAATTTGTTTGAAGTTTCTAGCACAATTCTACGGACAGTTATCGTCTGGAATGACACATACATACATTTAAAAATGCGTTAAACTTCAGAATATGATTCAGAATAGCCTGAAACGGATTTCTGCATAAATTTTTTTCAAAAATTCACATTCCACAAATTTTGAGGCGAGAGCAATAGCTTAATTTTCTTCAGAAATTCTCTAAAATGTGGATGGGTGATTTTGTGAAAGGAATTGAATGAAGGGGCCAGGTACTTTGTTTGAGAGGGTTCATTAACTAGATAAGAACTATTTAAACCAAATTTTTGAAGAAACAAACTTTTTGACAATAAGACATTCAAATTTCTAAAAATGCCTCTAAAAACTTTAAAAAAACCAATCAGGCAGCATGATTCGCTTATGGGCGAATTTTCGTGAGATATTTTATTATGTCTGAGATTATTTTCAATAATGAAGCTTATTGGTTTATTATTTCCAATAATAAGCCTATGTGATCGTGTAGCAAAAAATTTTTATAACCCCCCCAAACTTTGTCACTTTACGTTTCAAGGTGCGTAGAATCCAAATTTGAAATGTCCGTCCGCCGTCCGGGCCATAAAAGGCCTAAGAATTGACTTAAAAACCCCGTTCTTTCGCACATAGACTCCGTTTGGGGTCTAGTTGGTCCTAACGTTTAACCATCCCGATCGCTTTACTCGCATAGATGCTATGGGCCAAAAACGGGCGAAAAAGTGTCTTTTTCGAGGCTTTGAGTGTTAGACTTACGCACGCGCGCACGCCTGGCACGCTTGGCAGAGGGTCACGGTGGGTGGTGAGGGTGATGAGGGGGGGGGGGGGGGGGGGGGGGAGTGAAAGGAAGAACAGAGGTGGATACTAGAATAGAGACTGGCGAAAGCCCCAGAGCATGCTGGTTACTATAACTGGCTATCTGATTCAGAAATAATAAACCATTATGTAATAATTTGCAGCGTTTTTTTAAATTGAGCACTTAGTGTGAACAGGTTTTATTAACTATCAATTTCGTAAAACAACAAGTCTTCCTCTACAATATTTTGATATATAAATATAACGCTCAAACATCTTATTTGTACTCTATTAGAGACTGAAGAAGCACAATCTCGGCATCATTCGAATATTCAGTACAGCCTTTTCCTTTGCTCTTGAAGCCACTCAAAAAATCGTCCATCTTCATCTTCACCTCTTCGACCGAATGTTTCATTCCTGGGCTGAAGTCACTCCCTGCATCTTTCAACTCTTTTGGCCAGCAGCTCAGTACTGGGCTACACATCCACGTCACCATCGGTTTCATTGCAGGGTAATAAATTCTCCTCAGCCAACGGAATCAGAACTGGGCTGAAAACCTCATTGCCCTTCCTTTATGGCTAAAGTAGATAGGTTTTTATTTGTAAGGATAATATAACTCAAGAATCACATGTTTATTTTTCCATTTATCACTCACTTATAGCATCACACGCACAAATCACAGCACGTGGGTTCCCTGGGGTGGGCAAATGTGAACCTTGCTAGATAATGTAGGATTATTTGGCAGCTTCAAGTCTTCGAGTGTTTGGATATTGCTGGATATGGACTATTAAATACGATTTGCCTGGATTGAGTCCCATGCGCAGTCGAACTACCATTGAAAATGCATATCAGTTCACCGCACAATCCACAGCTTATACCAGTGTTAGACACAGATGGTTGAGCGGATCGTCCTTGGTTGGGAGGGATTCTTGGATCCGTTGGGGCGGGCTGATGTGGACCTTGCTGGGTACTGTAAGATTACTTGGCAGCTTCGAGCAAGAGCTATTGCTGAATATGGACTATGATATTTACAATACACGAATTCAATCCCATTTGCAGTGGAAATATGTGACAGTTTCCGCGAGATCCAAGGGAATGCGCTACCGTCGCTCCGTTGTTTCCCAACGGGCGTCAGTACGAGTCGTATCTCATATGGTACTGTCACACCCCTCTCTATCTATGAGTGTGGATTTAGGCCCCCATTGCACCTCTGGGGCAGCCTAAGTTCATTACATGGTAGCAGAGCGTGGTTAGGATTATGCACGACTGACGCCTAGTAATCCGATCCACTATTTTTGGGGCGTTAATGTTTCAGAAGAAACAGGGCCCGGGTTTCCAGAAGGAATACCCATTATACTCCCTTGGATACATAAATACTTTCATTGGTTCTTGATTATTAATTTCTCAATTTATCCCCTCATATTATTTCTATTTAACATACTTAATTTCCAAAGGCATTGTTTCCAAACCCAGGGCATTGACAATCCATCCTGTTTTAATTTCACCTTTTTATCCTCAATCGCCAATGCAGCTATTTATTAGTGAGCATCAGTTCTCAACCAGTAAACTATTCCACCTAGTTTACATACTTGCTCTTCAATCAAGTATGTTTTTAAGGGGGGGAGTGTGACAGTTCCCGCGAGATCCAAGGGAATGCGCTGCCGTCGCTCCGTTGTTTCCCAACAGGCGTCGGGCGCTTCTTCCCGTGTTCTCGAAAGCCTGCGTTTGGCGATGAATTGATGATCCTAGAACTGAAAACCTATCTTCTCCGAACTTAGCATATATGCTATTTGTACGAGTTGTATCTCATATGGTACTGTCACACCCCTCTCTCGCTATGGGTGTGGATTTAGGCCCCCATTGATAAATACACAACGTGCAGCAGTATTAGACATAGGTGCAGCATACTCGGTAGGATCGAATACTTGCATTAACTGGGGCGGGCAGATGTGAAACTTGCGAGGTACAATGGTATCTTGGTCGGTAAGATTGCTTGGTAGCTCGAGTAAGAGCTATTGCTGAATGTGGACTATGAAATGTAAATCAACAGGATTCGATACTGAATAAATCGTTTGTTGTCCGTCTTTTGCATTGTTATGACTTGATACATTAACACTATGTATATTGTCCTTACTATATTAATTATCATTGTGTCTATCGTGGACTTATTATATAGGTATTATATGCTGATATTTAAAATTTAGGTTCAGTTACAAGAGTTCATGCCGTTGAACCCGTGTCGATTGTAATACTCGTAGAATCAAGATTTATACATGACTCTCTATTACATTATGTAATGGAATTATGAAATGGATTATTAATTATTTCAAATAAGACATCTCTATCCTCTCCCTCCTATCTCCTTCCCTCTCTCTCTGCCCATCCCTCTCACCCTCTCTCTCTTTGTCGAACTCCCCCCTCTCTCCCTCCCTCTCGATTTATTATCGTGGATCCCAATTTTTTTGTACCCTCCAAATTATGCTCATGTTCTCGTCATTAATCTTCGAGAAGGAACGAAAAGTAAGTCATTAACTGACTGCTTCTGGTCCACGAGGCCTCGACTGAGTTATAGGCGTTAAATTAAGCTAATTGCTCGGAGGAAAACGTTTGATGAATTATTCGCAATTTCCTTTGAGAAAATGAGTCACAAAAGTTTTGACTTGGGAATCGGTCTAAAGCAATTCTGGCCGTCGCTTTTCCCGAGAGTTAGGAACCGGGGGAAAAAAATGTTCGGTTGATCTGGAGGGGTGGTGAACAGTGTCACAATAGCTAGGAAAGGAGGGGTTTAAAGGCTATCTGATTGGTAATTAACTGGACTGAAAACTTTGGGCAGTAATTCAAGCGACAATCGACTGTTAATCTAAAAACTGCCAAATATAATTTTTTTCCCATTTCCCCCTCTCCTTCGTCTTCTTCTCATTTGGGGACCCCACCGCCGATTTTCTAAAACAAATGAGCACCGTGTGATTAATAGGATGTAATTCGGAGTTGGAAGTTGGGGGTAGGCTTAATGACGCCTTGAATCACAACTAGTGAAAGAATGGGTGGAAAATGACGAAAAATTACGTTCCGCCACGCAATTTTATAGATTAACTAGCTAGAGAAACCAAGATATCAACTTCAATGATATTGTTAGAAAGGGTGGACGAAAATTGGATTCCGGAGACATAATTTTCAACTGTACGGTAAAAGAAGTCCTTTTTTCAAAATGCCTTAATAAAAACAGAGAATGCCCTTGTGCAACTTATAGAACAACAAATATTACCTAACAATAGCGTGGATAATTAGTTAACAATACTAATAACTAAATTAAAATCATTTAATAGTGGAAGTTTAATTTTATTGGGAATTGAACGCTCTTTTCATTTCTAAGTAGTACTGTTATTGGTTATTTATATTAATTTTTCCAAGATAATAAAACGAGCTGAAGAAAATGAGCAGGCAAAATTTTAGGCAATAGAAATTATTGTATATATATTGCTTAAAAGGATGAAATTACAAGAAATATCGGTTTAAGTAAGGGGGAAAATTTGCGTCCATTGGTCAACTCCAATCGCTAGCTTAAATATGCCAATGGTGGTTGGAGGTAGTTTTGTCATGGGATATTTCCACCCCTTCTGGCCAGTGATGGAGGTGGAAACGCGGTGTTCATTTATGATGTCAGATTGATTTATATGATTAGTTAAAAAAAAAAAAAAAAAAAAAAAAAAATCAGTAAAGAACGCTCATCTATAATTGTTCATTTGTTTCTTAAGGTACTGCTTGTAATTGGTTGGCATAGCCGCCAAACATTGTTATTTGAAACGAGAAAACCGTACATTATAAAATGTATCTAGTTCTATTGTCATTTTCATCGCTTATCTTGTCGAACTCCTATGGAAAACTATAGTTATTGTTAGTTACTGAGGATGGCCTAACCGTCAAAATCGATTTAACATTTTAACTCTTCATTTTTCGAGGAAGTAGACATAGTTTTTTCACTAACTTCCGTTTTGAAATGGGTTTCCACAACTTCGTCGCGAGTGGTTTAGTTCGTACATAACGAGTTTATTTCAATCAAGCCTAAACTTAGATCTAATTATCAATTCAAGTTACAATTACACACTATTCGTATTACAGAGTGAAACCATGG
Source organism: Adelphocoris suturalis (assembly GCA_030762985.1). NCBI lineage: Eukaryota > Metazoa > Arthropoda > Insecta > Hemiptera > Miridae > Adelphocoris > Adelphocoris suturalis. Next base: position 9,059,967 of record CM061044.1, read on the forward strand.
AATCTAACCTAGCAGCTAAAACAATACCGAAGGGAATTGAGAAATAACACCTTGAAAAAAGTACGACCGGCCTTTTAATAACCACTAAATATCTCATCGAGGCAAACATACCGGGGGTGTCGGAAGGCGCTTGAGATGTATGGAGGCAGCAGCTTGTAAGCGCCCGTTGCGAAATCCGTGAAATACCCCGATCGAGAGGGGCCCCCATAAATTATGGGCTAATGATTTTTAGACACCGTTACGTTGGTGGAGAGAAGCTTTCGGATCGGCCAGTTTTGAATGGTAACGATAAATTACCTGTTTAAAGCTGTTTAATTGCCCCTACCTGTTCGAGGGGCCTACGTCAGGCCCATTACACTACGTTTCAGTCTCCTGAATCATACTTTTACGGGCGTATTACACGTCACGGAGCCTCGTTTATCACGGCGTCCTCCTTTACTAAATCACAATGACGTCGAATCCGGTCAGTTCTATGGTACAAGTGCTGCGAGTGTTGAATGCCCCAACTGTTTCGTCACGATCGTTGGGGCACTGCGATCCGAGCATACAAGTGTATTAATGTCAACGCCTGAACAATCCAAAAAGCAATATAAACCGGTGAAAGTCATACAAAAATATTTGGCACTTCTATCAACATCATCATTGGTGGTATAGGTCGTCATCGCAAGGGGAGGACGATGCGTACCTACGAAAGTGTTCGACGAATTTAGCTCAAGCTGGTCATGAAAGATCTCATCATTTTAATCGTCTCTTTATGATCCAGAGAGTTTCCCTATCAAACTTCAACTTTCTAGAGTGAATAGGAGAGAATTAAGCTCTCTCAGCTAATCAAAAAAAGCCCATAATTTCAATTTTCTCTTAAAGCCCTAATAGTGGTTGCAATCATGTTTTACACAACTAATTGAGAAAATCACCTGTATGTAAACAGTTATTCATACAACCACACTCATATCGTTGATTGTTGGCCACACACTGCGCAGTGGTTATCATAATACGGTTGGGCAAATCGAGAGCATTCCAACGAATAGAGAATGATTCTTGTGCACAGGAATATCCGATACCATTTCATTTGATACCGATATTTTTGGCCTGACGCTGAAACTGGCTCAGAACAAAGTATCGGTATCGGTACATTTTTGAAATATTTCTACTTGATTTTCATTCATTCTTTTCGACATACTACGCTCCAAAAGCGCGTAATCCGCTCTAAAAGTGCAATAAATGTGAAATATGTACTGTCAGCACGAAAAAGCACTCCAAAATCATCTATTACATGTGGCAATGGATTATCTTCAAAAAGTCAGCTATGCACTTTTAGAGCGGAATTGACCCCGCCCGTTTGCGCGCACCTAAAAAATCGAGTGATGGGTAATTTCTTCATGAAAATTCACGTAGAATTCAAATCTGCAATGAAAAATGGGGGTTCCCATTTAAAATAACGAAGTTGATGTCGATTGCACAGAATTGCGCACGTGCGCAATGCGCAATTTTTTAATTTTTTAAATCCTTACAAATAAATTGTAAAAGTTATTTTTTTACCCATTATTAACGGTTTTAGCAGAGAGGTTGTGGGGGGGGGGGGGTTCGGGGACACCCGGTATATTCTTTTTTTTCGTTGATTAGTACATTAGATATAAGACTCATAATTCGTACAAGACTACTTTTTTTTATGGTGGAGGGAGGGGACAAATAAATATGATATACCTCATATATGTACATAACCTTTTGAGGTATTACTGGGAAGTAGTCCAGAACGTAACGTTTATGCCCACGGTAACGATAAGTTGTCTGTATTTCCTCTGGGACGAATCCCGACGAACTTGGACTCAATAATTACTCTTCTAATAGAATAGGATAAAGCGTCCCTTCCTTCATCGATGGCCACTCGCCAATCTAGCAGATCTTTCTCTTTGATGTGTAATTAAAAAATCACTTGCAAAGTTCAGAATCTGAAACATTATCAAACTTTGGCAAGCGGCGTCTTTGTTATCGAAAACAGAGCTAAAGAAAAATCGTCGGACATCTACCAACCTCAATTTCACTCCACCCTCTACCCAACCAGGTTCTAACATTTGCGAAACGACCTGTTTAATCAGTCTATTTTGAAGAGCTTGGCTCAACTTTTAATTGGCGGGGTCCCTTCAGTTGGTACGTGATGATATTGTGTCTTATGATTTATTTCGGACAGAGGGTCCTTGAAGGGCTTTCAGAAAAGTGCAATTCTGGACGGAGTCCAGGCGTGTTTGACGCGTTCAAGGAGCGCATCGCGCAATCAAACGGAGCATAGGAATTCAGCAGCCGAACAGTTTTATTAATGAGTGAATCTCGAGATTTACTGCCAACGGGACCTTAAAAATGATGTCTCTAGACAGATTTTTCATCTTAGACGACGTGAGTGCTGTTGGAATTGAAGAGCCTCTGTCCTTCTGAAACATAGAGAAACACAAACAAACTGCCAATTTAACTATTCTCACGAATGAGAATACTGAATTGAAAGCGATCCAAGTGTGTTTAAAGGTTAATAGCGCATGAATTGCCACCTGTCTCAAAAAAACTTTGGCTTCTTCCTGAACGCATTGCGCTCCCTCAGCTCTTAATCACACTCGACTCACACGCTTCGCTCAAGTCGTCAGTTATCAATCAACCAAAATCTGAGGTCATGAGAAAATATTTCAGCATTTTGGCGACGCCAGCATCTGTGTTGGCAACGCTAGCGTTTCTCGTAAGAATATCTCAATTGGAAATAATGGCAACCGAGTACATATATTTGAAATTAATCATGAGCTACAAGTTTAAAATTACTGGTAGAGAGGTCAACCAGTCGATTATGACCCTTACGCATTCGCTACTTTGTGGCTGAAAAAAACCCTCTATTTTGTATTTTGAAATAGCACTAGCGACTATAAATGAATGCTTGGTGCTTACCATGTGTGTACTAAACGATCAATTATCTCACTCAACGTGAGGCACTTATTTCTATTTCAATCGTGCTTCATTGTATACAAAACTGGTATTCAACCTGAGGATAAATGCAGTGTCACCCATTCACGTACTGCAGTATCATCTAACATCCAGTTGCCTAAATTTAATACTTGATGTGCAAAAAAGAATGCATACTACAAAGTTTTACTGTTCCTTTATGGTTGTAGATTCAATCCAGACAACTTCAGTACGTAGTTTCAGGGGCTTCCATATATATTCATTCATGAATATTTGTATTGTTGTATGTTGTAGAGGGGGGACAATGAGCGATTACCCCAGTTTGTGGATAAGATTGCATTTGCGTCTCAAGCGCTTTCGCCTTTGCAGGCCTCATCAGGAGTTGCTGAGCTTATTGTGTAGTTTCCTCTGATTTGGGTTGTCCCCTTCCTGCAGGGTTTTCTCTTATGGCCGGTTTCACCAGTTCTCAATCAACGTTTACTCATAAACCGAAGATCTCAGCTGTTAAACCACGATATTCGGTTTCACCAACTCCGATTCAGATAAATCAATGATCAAATGCGCTAAATCAACGATTAAAATTAACCAGCCGAATTCGGGTGGTTAGAGTTCAAATCAACGATTTAATAGGTAGGTAGTTCTTTTCACCATCTTTGTTTATTTTACTGAAATCCTTTTTTGCTACGTTTTCCCATCTAATTTGCTATATTTTCCTAGTTATTTCCTACGTTCTCCTACACGCAGGAAAATGAGCCACAGAGGATTGATAAGATCAATGAACTTTGAGGACGAATTTGACGAGGATGATATGAAGACTGTACTATTCACCGTCCTCGTTAAATATATATATATTTGAGGACCAAGGGCTGGACAATAGGGTTGGAGGACAGGGAAAGGGTGGAAGGGAGAGAGATAAGATGTTGTAATTAGTGAGAAAAGGGCCCAAGGGGGGTGGAAACTGTACGGCACCGGCGGATGGACGCAAGGGCGCTTTCTTTCTTGAAAAAAAAGCTAAAATGTCTAAAACATTCTATGGTAAACTTTTAAGTTCTGCCACACCCAAGCAAAATAGATTACAAGAATGCAGTGGAAAAAAATATATATATCGTACAAAAATCTTGATTTTGAAAATTTTTGATATCGATTGATTTTGAAATTTGTTTATTCGATTTAGATTTTTGAAATTGAAAATGTTGAAAACGCTTTGGACCAAATTTGTAAAACATATTGGGGCTAGAAATAAGCAAAAATTTTTAAAGTAACCATGTTTTAAAATCATTTTTTAATTTTTTTTTTTTTTTTTTTTTTTTCAAAATCGATACCATAAACAATGCGTTTTGTTGTTAATGATGTAGGTACCTACCTGGCCAGGAACTTGAAAATTTATTCCGACTTCTTTTATCGTCAATAGTACATTAGATATAAGACTCTCATAATTCGTATAAGGCTACATTTTTTGTGATTGTGGAGGGAGGGGACAAATAAATATGTTGTATATCATAATTGTCATACATTTTGAGGTCTTACTTGGAAGCAGTCCAGAACGTAACGATCATGTCCATGGTAACAGTAAGTTGTCTATCTTCCTTTCCCAGGAATCCCGACGAACTTGGACTCAATAAGTACTTTTGTAAGTGAATTGGATAAAGCTACTCTTCCTCCATGGATGATGGTTATTGGTCTTGAGTGGACAAGATCATCTAGACTATAGAAACTATCACCAATGACATGGCCAAGAAATACCTTGGAAGTGTAGTAAGGCTCTGATATACTGATCAACACTCGACCGCTCTTTTGTTTCTGCTGCAAGAAGAAGTCCCGCAGTATACATTTTATATATATATATATATATATATATATATATATATGAGGGCCAAGGGCTGGACAATAGGGTTGGAGGACAGGAAAAGGGTTGAAGGGAGAGAGATAGGAAGTTATAATTAGTGAGAAAAGGGGATGGTCCAAGGGGGGTGGAAACTGTACGGCACCGGCGGAGGGACGCAAGGGCGCTTTCTTTGATTTGTGGCCCACCGCGGGGATGTATAATAATGGAAGGCTTCCAAAATGGAAGAGAAATCCCTAAATCATGACGAGGTTGGTCGGGTGGAGGAAGAGAACAAAAAGACGAAAAGGAGCTCTGCCCATAAATGTCAGCCATAGATTTGGTGGGAAAGAGCAGTGGTTGGGGGGGTCAAGCTAGGCTGTCCGTCACCCCCGTCCTCCGCCTCTCCTTTCCTACTCTTTGGCTCTTGCACGTATAACTCAAATACTATCTCAAACCCCCTCACACCCTCCTACCGTCTTCCCTTAACTTGGTATAAATCCTTTGGTCTTACCTTTATTCTTTCTCGAGCCATATTGCGTGATAAGGCCCGTCCAGAAAAACCTTCCCGTTCTTCCTTTCTTTACGACGACAGCACTCCTATCTCACCAACCTGACTGTCTTCTGATTAGTTCAAAACTACTTCCCCATATAATATAAACCCTTATCTAACTCGAACCGGATTTAAGGGGGGGAAATCCACTTTGGAGTTTATTCGGCTTCTTCCTTTCACGGGAAAACGGGCGGGAAAGGAGTTTGTTTTTAAATCTTAAATCTCAAAATATCTGTTATGATTAGCGGGCCCCGAGGGGCGGAACTTAGGCGATTTTTCGAATTTACTGTAATTATTGCCGTTATCTTCAAGAGCTGGAAAGTGTTGGTAAAACAGGGCCATCGTTAAGAGATATATACCCATTAGGGATAAACCTTTTGTGGGTTCGACTTCGATTGGAAGGGAGGAACGAGATAGGAGGATTTTACTGCGGATGGAAAACTAGTTGAGAACTCTATTTCAACTACTAATCTAAAACGTCTAGGTGTGTAGAGTTTCGACCGATTTGTTTGACCCGGAAGAAATCTTGAAGCAGATGAAATCTATTTAACAAACTGCCGGAATGCTTAAATGTCTCAGACACAATCGCACAAGCACTTTGGGAACGATACATTTGATTATTTATGTGATTGTTGACTTAGGAAGTGAAATAATGCGTGACTACAGCAATTAATGCAGGTCGTACTCAGATAAATATTAATTAACCATTTTTTACTTTAAAATAAAAACTATAACCTCTACATAAAAATAAACTCTATAATCAATAATACTGAATGACGCATAATACGCATCACAGTACATTGGATCCAGAAATATAACACGGTTACGAATAAATAAATGAATTGCTGATATTAGAGAGTTCCTAAACGATAAGTCAATTGGGATAAGGTGCTTGGGGATTTTATCATCTGGGGTGAGCCACAGCGGATAGTAACCTGGTAAAGTCCAAAGGGTCGAATTTATTAGAGAGTTCCTAGAGATCCGTCGGTTTCAATAAGGCGTGCGGTAACGAGAAACTTTACCGCACCTTAAAGTCACGTCAAGTCCTTAACGGATCTAGTTGTAACGCTAAATCTATGGAAGGAGGAAATTATCCCTAGGAGGTTATTTGAGTCCATGGAAGGAGGTTATTTAAACGATTACGTTTTTTCCGGATTGCGATCCGTTAACGTATGTGTACGGAAGGATGCGTCACCGTAACTCATTGCGTCAGAGTTACGGATCTACTAGGAACTCTCTAGTGTTTTATCTTTAAGTGACGCTACTTATCTTCAAGTAACGCTGAACCACCAAGGGGATTTCCCCACCTATCCCGTGTGTTCAGTATCCAGCATTTCTAAGTTTCCTTATTCACGCAAAAGTTTCGCAATGGCAGATTTTTCAAAGTTATGAACAAGAAAATGAATATAATTTTCATAAATCTTGAATACCAACAAGAAATGAATATCACTGTTATGGATGTGTAAGGTTACTTTACGTTAGGGTGGAAGAGATGTTCGGGATAAAGCGTTTTATGTTTAGGTGAAATAAATTTGTCTTATTGGAGATGAGGCGCCTCATCTCTAAGCACAGTTTCTGTATATCACCAATTAAATCTACCTATAAGGAACTGCAGAAACCGTCAAAATACACAAAAATTATTATGTATATGTTTATACCTATATAATAAGTATATGCTCTCGGAATCTATTATTTGTTCTTTTTTCATTTATTTATATTTGTTATGTACTAATTTGGCTTTTTTGTAGAATTTTGAGTTTTTAGGACGTTCCTCTGAGGCCAACAGGAATAGAGTGTGGGACAGACAACCCAAGCATCAACTTCCGAATCAGTTTGCTCGATTCGCCTCTAGAAGTCGTCGATCAAGATTCACAAGGACCGGTGTGTGTGACGAATTTTTTCGTCGCTCCACTAGCCACAATCATTCACAACCGTTTTTTTGTTGAACTTCATGATAAAAGAGGGGGAATTGAAAAGGTAAAGCCGAAAAAACGTGTTTTTTTCACGCACCAAGGGAACAATTCTCAATAGATTTTCGTGATTCTTATTTTGTTCGATTCAAACCACAATCTAGTTGAGCAGCAAACTTTTCGGAATTTCGGATTTGCAGTCGAGGTGAGGTGTAGAGGGGATAATTACCGATTCTTTCAAGCGAAGCCCAAGCTACAAATCTAGACCGATTTTCGTGATTCTTTTTTGTTCAACTATGAATTCAGTCTAGTTTTGTAACGT